>MJUT01061430.1:64986-127506 GCA_002080005.1 Gigantidas platifrons
CGGACAAACCATGTACCCTTTTTGCCAAATTCACCAAAAAATGACTAAGTTCAACAATCTATATTTTTGGTAAAAATGCACAAAAATCAAAATCCTTACCACATGCACATCTTTGATATATGTACAAATGATCTGCAAAATAAAAACTTCCCAGCGTAAAAACTTTAGGAGGAGTTGCACGGACAAACCATGTACCCTTTTTGCCAAATTCACCAAAAAATGACTAAGTTCAACAATCTATATTTTTGGTAAAAATGCACAAAAATCAAAATCCTTACCACATGCACATCTTTGATATATGTACAAATGATCTGCAAAATAAAAACTTCCTAGCAGAAAAACTGTAGGAGGAGTTGCACGGACAAACCATATACCCTCTATGCGGACAGACAGACAGACAGGGTGAAACCTATATACCCCCCCAAACTTTGTTTGCGGGGGGTATAATAAATAAACAAAACAAACTATTTCATATATACCTTTTCTTGAAATGTCTGTAAAATAAAAAAAAAACATACAGCTATTGCTATGTACAAGAATTTACCTGTGTGCTACCATCTTTTGTACTTGTCATGCAGTACACATTCATCTCATCATTTAATTCATGAAAACCGGTAAATACACAAGGATTGATGGATTATTGTGTATTGAATACCTAAAGTTATGACCATCCAGAATGGTACAAATAAATAAACAATAATATAATACTATTACAGATTGTTCTTATATTTATCAGGGAATTATATAAACATGTTTTTTAAAATAATTTCCTGTATTTATTGATCAATCTAATTAACTGACAAAATATTGTTTACATGTAAACTGCATATTTCTGTTGGATCAGACAAGGGCACGTTACAGCGTTTACATGATTATTTGTTTTATATCATCAAGGTGTCTCATTACAATAATCAGAACTTTTAAAGCACAATAACTTTGGCAGTGTGCATATGCAATCATGTGCTATAAAACAAGGCATAAAAGCTTAATAGAGACCGATAATTTAATATACTTACCGTCTTTTTGTATCTATTAAACGCACTGGTGCATAGAACGCACCCCCTTTCCTCCCCAAAAAATCTGGGAAAATTCTAGTTCCTATCTATAGAACGCAGGAAATTCAGTAAAAAATTCACGGCAGAAATCCTCGTTCAAACGGAAAAATACTGCTACTGCTACTGCTTACCACAGATCAAGTATTTGTTAATCCAAGTATTTTTGATAAATTTTAGACAGGGAAATGTTAAATTAGTTTTGTTAAAAGGGTTTAAACCAATTATTCTACATTTTGCAAGCGAAAATTAGCTGTTTTGTGAATGCAGGAAGTTTATCGGTAATGTTTAATTTGAAAACAAGTTCAAAACGGCAATGAAAATGATACGGATGGAGCAGTTGATTTTTTTTGTCGTTCTTTACGTGAATTATGGTTGTTTTAAATATTAAATATGTAGATATGTTTAATCTTTAATCAGTATTAATTGATCAAATAATGAACTGTTCATGTGATCAAAGATAGGAAAGCTTGGGTCAAGCTTGAAATAGGAAGTAATTACGATCGATTCACAGAAAGTGAAAACAATACAAAAGTAATAACATTAATTAAGACCTGATCAAAGAGATTATAATTTCTTTTGAAATGTACTCATATTGTGCCACTGCTACAATATATTATTTAATATTGACAGGTGTCCCAGTAAGTTCAATTATCTTTTCACACCTTGTTATACAATATACTGTCCTTGACCTTGTCAACTGCTGAAGTGCTGTAAAAATCGATAATTCAAACAAAGGTTCAATACCCAAACACAGGTAATTTCACCCCAGGAAAAAAATAGATTGAAAAAAAGTAAAATATCACACCTCTGATAGCAAACATTTGACAGTGATTCCTGCATTCGTATGGACAATTAGCTCCGAACAACAACACCAATGTACATGTATGATTATTGACAAACATCGAGAATATTTACATACCTTTCAAAAAGGCAATGAAAAAGCAATAAATATAATTTTTATACAATTTTATTTTAAATAACACATATATAATGAACACAATTAATGTTATTTGAACAATAATTCACCGATCATTGGGAATGTTGCCGTCCGTGAACTCGAAGCTATGCTACCGGCAACTCTCTGCGTGACCTGAAAAAAAGTGTCTGATACTTGCTCCTATGCATAAAACGCACCCCACCTACAAATTATCCTTTTAAAGCTGAAGACCGCATTCTATACGTACCTAAAAACGGTAATTCATTTTTTTAGTATTCTGTACCACTACGTGTATCACACTTTGCTAATATTTTAATATATTTAAAGTCATATTTCTTAAACATCGCATTAAGTTAAAATACGACCTGAAAATCAAATATATACCGACATAACCTTGTCGTCAAATACCCAACAATTGACGGATTATTGTGTATTGAATACACTGAATTTATTAAGGGCCAGACTAGTGTAACAGAAATAATAATAATAAATACATTAATAAATAAATACATATAGATACACGATAATATAATACTATAGATCATCATATTCAATGAGTCACTGACTACAGTATTACGTAATCTCTCTACTCAGCGGGTGGTTCAGATGACCATCCGATTTAACTGGTAAAACGACAATTTAAAAAGAAAGTGACAATTTAAAAAGACAGTGACAATTTAAAAAAAGAGTGACAATTTAAAAAGACAGCGAGAATTTAAAAAGACAGTGACAATTTAAAAAAAATAGTGACAATTTACAAAGACAGCGAGAATTTAAAAAGGCAGTGACAATAAAAAAAATAGTGACAATTTAAAAGGGCAGCGAGAATTTAAAAAGACAGCGACAATTAAAAAAAAATAGTGACAATTTATAAAGACAGCGAGAATTTAGAAAGACGGTGACAATTTAAAAAAATAGTGACAATTTAAAAAGACAGTGACAATTTAATAAAATAGTGACAATTTAAAAAGACAGCGAGAATTTAAAAAGATTTACCAAATATAAGACGACGAAGGCTAATATAAAAAAAAATGTGCTAATTTAATAAGAGAAGTGCAAATATAACAAGATCATGACAAATATAAACAGGATTTGTCTAATTTAACTTGTAAAGGCTAATATAACTGGCAATGTTGAATTATTAGCATTTTACCGGTTATATTTGCAAAAAAACAACCATATTAGCATTTTCTATTTCCCAGTGTATACCTTGGCAAGTAAATCAGTTCTTTCTGTTTCCATTCTTGTGGCTTCATCCTTCAAAGAAGACATCTGTTCTTCTAAATTATTGATTTTCTCATCTCTGAAACAAACAAAATGTGCTTAAAAATATGTCTTAGTTCTTCATCATCTATGTAGTAATCCCAAACTCTGATATAGTGCTATATCCATGGACAACTAAAAGTCAAATGTATAATGTCTGGAAAATTGAAAATTTATTTGTATGAGCTTCAAAAATAGTTAGAAATGTGATTATTTTGAAGGTATTTCCCACCTGTTTCGCAGTTAGTACGAATAAATCTTATTTTTACAGACAATGTACTGGTATTTATATCGTATTTAACCTACTAGACAAATAAAGTAAAAATTATTTGTATACCTTTATTGTACACACAAATGAAATGAACACAGGATTAAAAAGTGAGTATCAAGATATCAGTATATATATGTTATACTAGTATACACAAGGTTTCATAACCCTAAGATATGTACAATGAATAATTTATATTATACCAGATATATATCATTTTAAAAAACACATACCTACAAAGAAAACAGGGTTTACAAGAATGCCTTTTGGTACTGTAGTACAAAAAAATAATGTGAGCATTACCTGGACTGTATTTTTCTTGTCTCTTCCTCTAGTAAACTCTCCTTTTCTAGAATGGCAGATCTTAATTCTTCACTGGAACTACACTAAAAAAAACAGAAAGTAAATTTTACACTTAATCTTTTATATATTCTTCAAAATAAAGGCTCCGACTACAAAAAAAAAGTACAATCCTAATGTACATGTACAACCACAACAAAACCAACACAAGAATCAATCAGTACATAATATAAAATATTGTCACATAAGCAACTAACACAACTTTAAAATCAAATCAGGGCTCACCACACTTGTAAAACAATAGGGAGAAGTGAAAGCATGACAGAGAGATTTCGACAAGTTTTAGAGAGACATATTTCCACAAAAATGCATGATTTTATTTTGATATTTGAGTTGAAAAATGTATTTATGCTACCATCTTGTTAATCTTTTTCATGTTCAATTAAAATTTTATGTTGTGTATTTATGCTAAAGTTGTTGTTTTGACACTTGAAATCTGCAAGATATTTTTATTAACATCAAATTGTATGCTTCATACCCCCAATTTTGTTTTGCCCTTTGGCTTTAAAACATGGTGCTATGTTTAAAATTTGATCATTGAGCTTTGAAAAAGCAACAGTTGGATGAAAATCATTCAAATCTAACACAATTCAACAATAGCAGTCTGAGCAGATGGTCATGTAAGCATCTGTTTATATTTTCAATTGTAAATTTCTACAGTACAAAGTTAGAAATTTACTGCGATTCTTTTGTCTCAAAAAATTAAACCCTCTTCATTCACTGAATAACATCTTTTTCACACATCTTAATGCATTTTCAACTCGATTACAATTGCTTTGTCAATAAACTTAACAAAAAAATGAAGATTATTTATCAAGAAGAAACAAGGCAACTTTAATTTCACTTTTGGGATTGAGGGAGAGCAACTTCGGCTGCAACAAGAAAATAATTTTGTCTACTTCATCTGGATTGGTGAGCCCTGGCAAATCCAAAAATCTCTTTTTTTTACAATTAGAATTTTCATTTCAGTAGTTTTCTATCGCCACTCAATTATATACCCAAAATTACAAATATGTTAGTTTGTAAAATCTTACCTGAAATTCTCAAATACAATTGTACTTGTCCTGAAACAGGAAAGAAAAGCTTGCCAGAGGGTAACTTTTCTTCCGGTTTCTTAAGCTCATACAAATAAAATATATATTATCTGACATTGTGTGTATATAGTTTTTGCACATGCCATTTCTTTTTTTTTATTAGGAGCTTACCTCTTTTTGGTAATGTTGAGTTAAATCAGAAAGTTGTTGGTTTATATCATCAATCTGTGCTGTTTTTGTTTCACCTAAGGATTGTACCTGGAATAAATAATAATAACAAATAATACATGAGTTCTCTTGTCTTTTTTAATCATGTAAAGAATGCCAATAAAGTGTTTTAATATCTTACAAGAAACTTTCATGCTAAAAATGAAGATAAATGATAAATTAAAAAGATCGTGTAAAGCAAAGGTGTTAAGAAAGATACAGCAAACTGACTGATATCACAATCCCTGGGTAGGTGTCTTTAACATTTAAAGTGGGTAACAGGGCTAGATCACATGTCATTGAAGTGAGGCTTGTGGTCAACAATCAATGATCTTAACATTTAAAGTGGGTAACAGGGCTAGATCACATGTCAGTGAAGTGAGACTTGTGGTCAACAATCAATGATCTTAACATTTAAAGTGGGTAACAGGGCTAGATCACATGTCAGTGAAGTGAGGCTTGTGGTCAACAGTCAACGATCTTAACATTTAAAGTGGGTAACAGGACTAGATCACATGTCAGTAGTGAGGCTTGTGGTCAACAATCAATGATCTTAACATTTAAAGTGGGTAACAGGGCTAGATCACATGTCATGTCAGTGAAGTGAGGCTTGTGGTCAACAGTCAATGATCTTAACATTTAAAGTGGGTAACAGGGCTAGATCACATGTCAGTGAAGTGAGGCTTGTGGTCAACAGTCAACTATCTTAACATTTAAAGTGGGTAACAGGGCTAGATCACATGTCATGTCATTGAAGTGATACTTGTGGTCAACAGTCAACGATCTTAACATTTAAAGTGGGTAACAGCGCTAGATCACATGTCATTGAAGTGAGGCTTGTGGTCAACAGTCAGCGATCTTAACATTTAAAGTCGGTAACAGGGCTAGATCACATGTCATTGAAGTGAGGCTTGTGGTCAACAGTCAATGATCTCAACATTTAAAGTGGGTAACAGGGCTAGATTACATGTCATGTCATTGAAGTGAGGCTTGTGGTCAACAGTCAATGATCTTAACATTTAAAGTGGGTAACAGGGCTAGATCACATGTCATGTCATTGAAGTGATATTTGTGGTCAACAGTCAACGATCTTAACATTTAAAGTGGGTAACAGGGCTAGATCACATGTCATTGAAGTGAGGCTTGTGGTCAACAGTCAATGATCTTAACATTTAAAGTGGGTAACAGGGCTAGATCACATGTCAGTTAAGTGAGGCTTGTGGTCAACCGTCAACGATCTTAACATTTAAAGTGGGTAACACGGCTAGATCACATGTCATGTCATTGAAGTGATACTTGTGGTCAACAGTCAACGATCTTAACATTTAAAGTGGGTAACAGCGCTAGATCACATGTCATTGAAGTGAGGCTTGTGGTCAACAGTCAGCGATCTTAACATTTAAAGTGGGTAACAGGGCTAGATCACATGTCATTGAAGTGAGGCTTGTGGTCAACAGTCAAAGATATCTTAACATTTAAAGTCGGTAACAGGGCTAGATCACATGTCATTGAAGTGAGGCTTGTGGTCAACAGTCAAAGATATCTTAACATTTAAAGTGGGTAACAGGGCTAGATCACATGTCAGTGAAGTGAGGCTTGTGATCAACAATCAACGATCTGAACCACTCTGCTACTGAAGCCCTATTAGAATGTAAGACAAAACCAATCTAGACATACTTTTGCTAAAAAGAACAAAACATTAAAATGTAACTCAGTGTGTCATTATTAATAATTTACCATATCTAGAATTACCTTTTCAAGTTCTAGTTCAAGTTCATACAAATATATCAAATCTAGAATTACCTTTTCAAGTTCTAGTTCAAGTTCATACAAATTTATCATATCTAGAATTACCTTTTCAAGTTCTAGTTCAAGTTCATACATATTTATCATATCTAGAATTACCTTTTCAAGTTCTAGTTCAAGTTCATACAAATTTATCATATCTATTACCTTTTCAAGTTCTAGTTTAAGTTCATACAAATTCATCATATCTAGAATTACCTTTTCAAGTTCTAGTTTAAGTTCATACAAATTCATCATATCTAGAATTACCTTTTCAAGTTCTAGTTTAAGTTCATACAAATTTATCATATCTAAAATTACCTTTTCAAGTTCTAGTTTAAGTTCATACAAATTTATCATATCTAGAATTACCTTTTCAAGTTCTAGTTTAAGTTCATACAAATTCATCATATCTAGAATTACATTTTCAAGTTCTAGTTTAAGTTCATACAAATTCATCATATCTAGAATTACCTTTTCAAGTTCTAGTTTAAGTTCATACAAATTTATCATATCTAGAATTACCTTTTCAAGTTGTAGTTCAAGTTCATACAAATTTATCATATCTAGAATTACCTTTTCAAGTTCTAGTTTAAGTTCATACAAATTCATCATATCTAGAATTACCTTTTCAAGTTCTAGTTTAAGTTCATACAAATTTGTCATATCTAGAATTACCTTTTCAAGTTCTAGTTTAAGTTCATACAAATTCATCATATCTAGAATTACCTTTTCAAGTTCTAGTTTAAGTTCATACAAATTTATCATATCTAGAATTACCTTTTCAAGTTCTAGTTCAAGTTCATACAAATTCATCATATCTAGAATTACCTTTTCAAGTTCTAGTTTAAGTTCATACAAATTCATCATTTCTAGAATTACCTTTTCAAGTTCTAGTTTAAGTTCATACAAATTCATCATATCTAGAATTACCTTTTCAAGTTCTAGTTTAAGTTCATACAAATTTATCATATCTAGAATTACCTTTTCAAGTTCTAGTTTAAGTTCATTGTACTGTTGTTCTTTTTGATGTAACAAGGCCACAGATTCTGATTTAGAACCACCAAGTTGTTTCTCTAAGTTACCTATAGTTGTATCTTTCTCCTCCACTCTCTGTTGTATCTTCAATGATTCAATAATGGAACAATGTCATTAAAATAAGACAAGATTTCTTTATTTACACTTATTGTCGGTTTTCGGGTTAATAGAAGCAAACATTGCTAAAGAAACATGTGTAGCTGATGTTTTATTTTATAAACGATACTTGCTACATTTTGTATGTCAACAGTCAAAAGTATAAAGAGTTCATTGAAACACTGTATTTTATCTGCTGACAGCTTGAAGTTTAATAGATGATATTGTCCTGTTCTTAAAGATATATGTAGAATATCATAATAAAATAGAGTAATAAAACTAAGATTTACTTCCCTTTAGATGTAACCCTTAAATATGTAGTTACTTGGTTTTTTTTTTCTCTTGGCAAATAGCATGACACTCTCTATGTTTTACAATTTGCTTCCAAAAACTTACAATTTTGTTTAACATAAACCATAACAAAATGTTTCTTTTCCCTACATGCTAGATTTTTGTTTGATACAGTTTCAGCATATTCTTCTGATTTTAAATATAGTGATCATATATTGTTTTATACATTTTCCAAACTGTAATTTGATAAACTACTTTCATATAAATTAAATAAAGACATTCTATCATTATACACAAACAAAGCCACCGTCTACCTTAATAAAGATATTGTTGAATATTAGTTTAAATCTGTGAAAATCATATGAATTAAAGTATTTGAATAGTTTCAATTGAAGACGAAAATACAAGTCTACATTTTCTTTCGAAACAGAATAACCAGAGGCTCCCAAGAGCCTGTATCTGTTCACCTGGTTATAAAAAGAACCAATTGGTCTTATGTAAAAACTATGACATGTAGTGGTAGTCATCTTGGAATTTCGATCAACATAAAAAACACAAAGTTTGTAAAGGACCTTCCAATGATTGATGCACAGTTTAGGTACCGGTTCAATCAGTGCAATAGCTTCAGAGAAGAACAAATTTCTGTATTTTCCCCATATGGTCCTGTGTTAATACTATGACCTGTGGTGGCAGCCATCTTGAATTTCGGATCGGCATAAAAAACCCAAACTTTTTAGGGGACCTTCAAATGATCCTTCCTGCTCAGTTTGGTTTCAATTTTCCATATGGTTTAAGAGAAAAAGCGTTTTTAAACATTTTTTCCCATAGGGTCCAAAGTTAAACTAAGTCCTGCCGTAGCTGCCATTTTGAATTTCATATCGGAACAAAAAATGTACAGTTTGTAGAGGACCATCCAATGAACGTTCATGTACAGTCTGGCTTTAATCATATTTGTAGTTTCTGAGAAGAAGGCATTTGAACATTTTCCCATAGGGTCTAATGTTAATCTATGTCCTGCGATGGTGGCCATCTTGGATTTCCCATCGGCATAGAATACATAAACTTGGTAGAGGGCCTTCCAATGATCATTTCTGGGCAGTTTGGTTTCAATTGACCAAGTGGTTTCAGAGAAGAATCGTTTTGAAACATTCTTCCCATAGGGTCCAATGTTAAATTAAGTCCTGTCGTAGCCGCCATTTTGAATTTCATATCGGAACAAAAAGCCTAAAGTTTATAGAGCACCATTCAATGAACATTCATGTACAGTTTGGCTTTAATCATATTTGTAGTTTCTGAGAAGAAGGCATTTGAACATTTTCCCATAGGGTCCAATGTTAATCTATGTCCTGCGGTAACAGCCATCTTGGATTTCCGATCGGTATAAAAAACATGAAATTTATAGAGGACCTTGCAATGATCATTCCTGGGCAGTTTGGTTTCAATTGTCCAAGTGGTTTCAGAGAAGAAGCGTTTTGAAACATTTTTCCCATAGGGTCGAATGTTAAACTAAGTCCTGCCGTAGCCACCATTTTGAATTTCATAGCAGAACAAAAATCCTAAAGTTTGTAGAGGACCATCCAATGAACATTCATGTACAGTTTGGCTTTAATCATATTTGTAGTTTCTGAGAAGAAGGCATTTGAACATTTTGAACATTTGAACAATTTTCCCATAGGGTCCAATGTTAATCTATGTCCTGCGGTGGCGGCCATCTTGGATTTCCCATCGGCATAAAAAACATAAACTTGGTAGAGGACCTTCCAATGATCATTTCTGGGCAGTTTGGTTTCAATTGTCCAAGTGGTTTCAGAGAAAAAGCGATTTGAAACATTTTTCCCATAGGGTCCAATGTTAAATTAAGTCCTGTCGTAGCCGCTATTTTGAATTTCATAGTGGAACAAAAAACCTAAAGTTTGTAGAGGACCATCCAATGAACATTCATGTACAGTTTGGCTTTAATCATATTTGTAGTTTATGAGAAGAAGGCATTTGAACATTTTCCCATAGGGTCCAATGTTAATCTATGTCCTGCGGTGGCGGCTATCTTGGATTTCCGATGGGCATAAAATACATAAAATTTGTAGAGGACCTTCCAATGATCATTCATGGGCAGGTTGGTTTCAACTGTCTAAGTGGTTTCAGAGAAGAAGCGTTTTGAAACATTTTTCCCATAGGGTCCAATGTTAAACTAAGTCCTGCCGTAGCCACCATTTTGAATTTCATATCAGAACAAAAAACCTAAAGGTTGTAGAGGACCATCAAATGAACATTCATGTACAGTTTGGCTTTAATCATATTTGTAGTTTCTGTGAAGAAGGCATTTGAACATTTTCCCATAGGGTCCAATGTTAATCTATGTCCTGCGGTGGCAGCCATCTTGGATTTCCTATCGGCATAAAAAACAGAAACTTGGTAAAGGACATTCCAATGATCATTCATTTACAGTTTGGGTTCAGTCAGGTCATTAGTTTCAGAGAAGAAGATCTTTGAAATTTCAGCCAATCAGAGCATATTATTGGCCCTGGCAGCCATGTTGAATATCAGACTGGAACAAAAAACATAAACTTTGTAGAGGACCATCCAAGGAACATTCCTGCTAAGTTTGGTTCCAATTGGCCCTGTGGTTTCGGAGAAGAAGCTTGAAATGTGAAAAGTTTACAGATGACAGACGACGGACGCCAAGTGATGACAATAGTTCACATGGACGTTCGGTTCAGGTGAACTAAAAATTGAACAAAAAATTCAAACTTGTTTATTTATGAAGGTACAAAATGTATACTACATATATTTTTTATTTTGATGATAACACTGCATCCTCAATAAACATGATTGTACTGCCACATTCAACAATATATCAGCTATAGCCTATATTGCAGGGGTAAGATTTACCATGGGAAAAACCACTACTGACTTTCCCTCCATAGTTCATTAAAAAGGTTGAGAACATAAGGTTCTATCAATATAAACTAGATTCATGGAGACAGTGATATAAAAAGCAAGTAAATTTTGAATCATAACATTAAAAAAAACAAATTGCTTCTAACTAAATGTTAAAACAAAAGATTTGAACCCAATGAACACAAAAGATACACTATGTGCAACTTACTGTCTTTATTTCAGCTTGTATGTCAGCTATCTCACTATCTTTCTCTCCTATAGTCTGTTTCATATTTCTAACATCGGATATGGTTTTATCTAATTCAGATTGTAATTCAACTATTTTTTCTGACTTCATTTTCAAATCATTGTTCACAGTTTCAATTTCTTCTTCTTTCTTCTTCAATTCTGTATTAACATTTCCAAATTGTGAACTTCCATCATCAATCTGTTTTTGTAACTTTCTAATTTCTTCATTTGTATTGTCAATTTCTGATTTCAATTGTAAAATGTCTTTTTCTTTGGTATCTAAATCTTCTTCTAAATTTGAGATCTGGTTTGAGCGGGTTTCAGCAAGTTGCTTGAGATTGACAATTTCAGAATCCCTTTTTGTTAAATCTACTTTCAGTTGTGAAATTTCCTCAACTTTATCAGTAAGCTGTTTCTGTACAATAGTAGAATTTTCCTGGCCCTAGAAAACAAATATCAATAGTATTTTATGTGGTCAAACAAAGAGGTAGAGACAACATTCTGAACTGTTCTGACATCAAATCAAAACACTAACAGAAATATTTACAAACAGTAATATTCATTATATCTCAGAATATGGAATAAAACAATAGTCTTTTAATTCAACTAATATGTGGTTTTATTGACTTTCAAAAAAGTTTTTTAGTGTCAATAGAACCACATATTTACCTCATAAAAACACAGATATTACATAGTATTACATGTATGTGCATCATAAACTTGTTTATTTCTTCATTAGACTGACATCAGATAGACATAAAAATAACCTGTTGATACCTAATTCAGCATGCATGACATGTTTCTGAAATAACTTTTATCAGGTACACTAAAAGTCAACAGTTTGCAGAGCCAAATAATTACAAAAGTCTTTGGAACTAAGCAAATCAATGGGCATAAACAGGAGAAACTTAGTTTTAATAATAATTACACAAATAATACTTTTTTTTCATCTATTTTTACCTTCATGATATTTGACTGTAATTGTGTATATTGATCTCCTTTGTCCTTGACCTCTCGTTGTAAATTCTCAATCTCAACAACTCTTTTATCTAGGTTAATCTGAAGCTTACTTGACTCATCTGACTTCGATTTCAGTTCTTTTTCCAAGTTTTCCTTTTCATATAACATCTACAAACATAATTTTTGAATACCTCGTTGAATTAAATATCTAAGACTAGGTACAATTCTATTAATAAGAAAATGACTGTTATGCTGTGGATAAATTAATTTCTTTTTAAAAATGACCCAGAAAACTTCATAATGCTTTTGATAATTTGATAATTTTCATTTGTACTTTATTTAAAGAGGAATCATGATCCTGATCCTAGGTCATAAATGATACGACTAGTCTCTAATGTGAACAATGTCCTCAATGTATAGATCACTCGCGGTGTTTACTCCGTTGTACTATTGATTGACTGTGCATGATCAGGATTAAGGATTGGGGTCCCCTAAAAACTGTAAATGCCTGATGTCTTTAATAAAAAATTCCAAGAATTTCTAGGATGTTGTACCATTCAGCCACTGGAAAATGTAACTTTGTAAAATGTAAGTTTAAAAAGGTAAATAATTGATTGCTCGTTCCTTAACATCCAGCAGCTTTGTAGGTTAAACCATGGGAACTTTTACCATTACCAAGGGTGAATTATAAACACTTGATAGTGTTTTTTTCTTATCGGAGGAACTCCACCACTAATCTTGATTGCTATGATACAGCTGAACAGTTCTTGAATGTCTTATATAACATGCAAATTAACCACTTCAGACACTACAGTATTATTACAGAAATGTACCATGGACAAAAATCTATAGATTGGTTTAATTGAGATATTTTCAAATGCCTTTTAAACACATGTAAACACTACCTTTTGGTGTTGAGTTTTAAATACATGTAAACAGTACCTTTTGGTGTTCAGTTTTAAATACATGTAAACACTACCTTTTGGTGTTGAGTTTTAAATACATGTAAACACTACCTTTTGGTGTTGAGTTTTAAACACATGTAAACACTACCTTTTGGTGTTGAGTTTTAAATACATGTAAACACTACCTTTTGGTGTTGAGTTTTAAATACATGTAAACACTACCTTTTGGTGTTGAGTTTTAACATCATTTAATTCTTCTTGAGTTTGTTTCAGTTCATTCTGTAGTTTTACAAATGTACTTTCCTTTTCTTCAATGGAAGTCTGTAACCTGTTGTATAAAAGATACATTAATTTTAGATTTTAATGGGTAGCTGTAAAACAGTAAAAGACAGCATCAATAAAATTGATCTTTGATATGTATTTTTCACAAAAATGATGCATAAGAAAACTAAATTTATCAGACAAAAACCATTAATTCTGAAAATTTAAACATCTTCAAGGGGCATAACTCTGAAATTGAAAATGATATCAAAGTCAAAATCAAATATTTATTTGGGTACTACCCAGCAACCATACAAATGAAGAATTGATGGGCTTTTATTATATAAATAGAAAGCACATTGACAAAGAGCCATGTCTTCCAGTTTTTCCTATTTTCAAGAAAAACATTTTTTATTGTGATGTTTAAGTCTTAAGAAAGTATGAATGGATGAATCTAACAACAGTATTATTCAACTTTCCTAGTTCAGCAATAAAAATCTCAGCTGACTAATCTGACACTGTGATAAAATGACTGAGGTGCAAAACAACAAATGTATACAAATCAGACTTAAAATAAAAAGTAAAATTTTCAGAAAGACCAGTTTACATGAACAAAAAATATTTAATTTTTTTTTATTTTGTCTACAGATGGATGATGATTACAAGAAAAAGAACAAGTACAATAAGAAGGAAAAGGACCACAACACAACTGTATAGTTTAAACATGTGTATAATATGGTTCTCTGTCTTAAACAACCTTCTTTCTTGTTTACAGTTGGTATTCATAGCACAAGTATATATAGACAAGCTTGATTGTACATACTAAACATACTTCTGAACTTCTTCTACTTTGGGTGACTCTAAAACCTGAGCTTCCAGTTGTTTAAGTTTTTCTTCTGCACTGAAATATTAATAAGTCATCATAATATTATATCTGCCTCTATAACATGGTTTACTAAAACTTTATTTGTAACAGTAATATTCACAAATGCATGTTGGATTTTTTTTTCTTCAAAAACACAAATTCCTAACCTAATTATTATAAAATGAAAGTACAAAGTCCTAATTTTTTCCTCAATTAAAGTGAAGTAAAAATTCCATTTTTTTTTCTAAAAATGGAAAAGTACAAATTTTTCTGTTTTTATTAAAGTGAAAGTAAAATCCATTCCTCATCTAGTTATTTTAATGTGGAAATATTAAATGCACATTCTTTACCTAGTCATACTAAAGTGAAAGTACAAGTTATTAATATAATATTGTAAATGTAATAACATAATAATTCTTTCTAATGTTCATTTACTTCAAGTAAGAAACAGAACATCATTTGAGTAACCATTTGTAACCACATGTACTTCTTTTTTTTAGTTAGTGATCAAAAGTATTTGAAATCTTCCAATTTTGAGAATGCAAGTAAAACACAAAACTGAATTAATTTAGCCCATACACAATGATAGCACTTTAAAGGACAAATGAAAAGTATATAGAATATGAGGATTTGAGAAAAAAAACATACTTCTAAAATGTATTTGACAATAACTACTATAAACTACATACATTTTTTTGGGTACTTTTCTGTTGTGTTTTTATCAGGAATTATCAAAATCAGACATGAATTGACTTCAGGATCATTTTTTCTTATATGAAATATATAAGCAACATTGGAAGCTTCCAAATATTTATTACCACTGTTTGTAATAGGAAGCTAGGAGTCGAATCTTTGGTGGTTGGACAAATAGTATATTTCACCTTTATGAAGGCGAGACAAGGCCTATATCACATTCTGAGGACTGAAAGATTTTTTTGGGGTCTAAAATGAGACTTGATGAGGTTGAGAAATAAAAATATTTTAGCTCAAGGATGTGTGATAGCCTAGTTTCACCAAAATAAGAGTGATTGATACTTTTTCTCACATTTAATATAAGCATTGCTAAGGACAGGGTTGTGAGATAAGGTGATCTTACACCTCAGCAACCATGAAACTATCCTTTCTCACATATGTGAAAAGTATTTTATGGTAGAAAATAGGATGATACTATAGTGAAGTGCAAATTTAATGTAACTGTTCTGATCAGCTGTAATCATAAATTAGAAGCTGTAATTTACATAATATACAACTGTTTAACTGCATTAGAATATTATACTGTAGATTGTTTGTAATCATGACATTGATATTTATTGAATTCTATAAATTTTGTTTCTCTAGTTACCATAATTGACTGTGTACATTACACATATATGATGTATAATATGCACCATACCACCATAATTTTACAGTAACTATGTAATAATTCACATCATATTAAACACTTCGTTAATCTTACACATTATTCTTCATTTTCAGATCATTATACTGTTTTTCTACTACATCTTTTTCCTTTTCTTTCTCCAGGGACAAATTATCCATTAAAGTTTGGACTGATATCAATTCTTGTTTTAAAACCATCACATCCTCTGCTCCAGGTCTGTGTTAGATATAAAAACCTGTATTATAATTACCTTCCACAAAAATCATTAATACAAAATATGGAATTAATTCTGAACTCTTCTAATGCTTTACCTAAAATATGTATCACCACCATCTGAATTTTCATGGTACTAATAAACATTAACTGAATTTTCTATTTAAATAAATTAAGTCTTCTTGTTTTACAATATACAGATAGAAGTCTATTATATTTTCTACCCATGCTCTCATTTCATTTTTGATCAAAGTTTTAAACAAATATGTCTTAGACATTTATTAATAAGCTACATATACTTAAATTGAAGGTGCTTTGTGCAGGAAGATGGATGTCATTTGTTCCTATTAAGCATATTATGCAGCAAATTTAGGGAGTTCTATGTGTTTTGGGGGGATATCTTATAAGATATGTGAATAATGATAATGTGTAATGGGAATGTATGATATAGGAAGCATTTAATACTAATCTGGAAAATAAGTACTTTTCACTGAAACGAAATAAGAAGTTTTAAATTAATAAACAGAAAATTACATTTTCATTGTAAAAATATCACAATGACCAACCAACAAAATAATTATACATCCTATGTGGAGCATCATGTTTCGAGGATTTGAAATTTCCATTCTATAAATCGGTGTCACGTCGCTTGCTAATTTTACCAGACATCCAATCAGCAACAAGTCTACTGATTGTTCATAATACAATGATCTGGTCAGGGTTCAACATGGAAGACCATTGTTTACATCTGATTGAACAGAAATATAACTCTGTTTTCAACACTTTTACTTTTTTATATGCAGGGATCTGTAATCTATAGATAAAGAGGGGTGTGGGAAGGGGGCTGAGGGCTTCCAGACTATTTTTTTTTTTAATCTATTTTTCATTTTTCTTAGTAACTGTTTTGTCAGGAAAAAGGGGATGGGATGCGGTGGTGTTCCAAACTCCCAGAGTCCTCCCTCTGGATCTGCCATTGGCTTAGGAATATTAGCAAACTAGAATATTGTTGTATATTGATATAACAGAAAATTCATCTAAAATTTTGGATAGTTATAGAATGTAAAGGAACAATGTATTATAGCTATTCTCAGTTAATAATTCAGTTCTTCTACAAGTGTACATATTCCTTGGATAAAATTTACCTTTGAGAAAGTTGTGCTTCTAAATTATGTATGTAGTTCTCTTTGGTGTCTATCTGTCCCTGAAATAACAAACAAAACTTTCATGTTTTTATAAAGTGAAAATTATGATATAAAATCAAATAATGAATATAAAATGAGTTTGAGAGTGTGCAATGAGATAAATTATGTTTTATAAACATTTTATGTACAAACAGTCAAGTCATCAATAAAGTTTTTCATTTTTTAATAAAAAATAATTCATATAAATTAAAAATAATAGGTAGATACTTTTATAATTTTTAATCTAAAAAAATCCTTTAAACTTGTATAAAACTGTTGTCTATCGATACGGTTGTTTCGAATCATTTCCATTCCATAAAAAACTTTTTATTTTCGTCTGCCAAAACACGTGATTTTGATGGAATGTTAGGCACTGGACTTCTGGTGTCAATGTACACAACGAAAACTCCAATTGATAAGTGCTGTTTTAACGTTATTCAACTTAAAGAATGTTTTACATTTTCTGTAAAAGACAGATATCAATAATTTTATTTGTATCAAAGACTGCAATGCACAGGCAATTACTTCTTTAAAATTAAATTTGTTTTCTTTCTTTATTTACTGCTGTCAGCATCATGAAAGGAAAACGATATGTCTTGATATATTTCTGTTATCAGACAGAGTGAGGTACCAAACACCAGTATTTACTCAGCCTTTTTCTTGGCATCTCAATATTACAATTACTTATAATCTACTGCATCTACAACTATGATATGTTGACGTTGTCACAGTAATAGCGTAAACACCGGAAGTAGTCTGCCTAACATTTCAGACGTCATGACACAAAAAAGACGGAATGTGATCAGAATTGACATGATTCGAAACAACCGTATTAGTGTGCAATGAAATTGAAATAAACTATATTTTTACCTTGAGGGTATGTATGTGATCTTCTAAGGCTACTTTCTGTCCTTCTGTTTCATCAACCTTGGCTTTTAATGTCACCAATTCACTGGCCTAACATAAAAAAAAAAACATTGGTAACGCTGACTATATTTATTAATTATACATTTCCTATACATTCTAGATAACCATGATAGACGTAACACCAAAGATACAGTCATCTATATGCATTTTATTGTTGAAAGTGGCATTAAACACCATAATCTTAAGGTATCCATTTTACCTCTGATTCTATGATTTTTCAACTAGATTTTTGAACTGTTCCGACAATGTTATATTTTTGAACTGTTCCGACAACGTTATATTTTTGAACTGTTCCGACAACATTATATTTTTGAACTGTTCCGACAATGTTATATTTTTGAACTGTTCCGACAATGTTATATTTTTGAACTGTTCCCACAATGTTATATTTTTGAACTGTTCCGACAATGTTATATTTTTGAACTGTTCCGACAACGTTATATTTTTGAACTGTTCCGACTATGTAATATTTTTGAACTGTTCCGACAATGTTATATTTTTGAACTGTTCCGACAATGTTATATTTTTGAACTGTTCCGACAATGTTATATTTTTTGCTTTTCATTTTATTATCTTGCAATCAAATATAACATTGACTTGCATTTTGATATATTTATGTGTAAAAGTTTCAAATCACTACAAAAGGCAACAAATTTACATTAAATAAATCCTACAGATTACAACAATGATGATGAAGATCAATAACAGACATCACCCTATCAAAGGAAGACGATCTTTATCAACCCTGTCCTTTAAAAATACTATTTATAGTACTGTCTGTTGACTGATTGTTTTTAATACCAAGAAAACAGGTTTTTCAGCTATATTCTCATGATGAATTTGCTTCATACATTTAAAATATACAAGCACAATGTAATTTATATTACATAAAGAAGAAGTGTTCTACCATGTGTCCTGATTTAGTTGACAATTTACTTCCTTCTTCAGTCATTAGTTCCATTTTCTCACACAATTCCTCTACTTTTGCTCTCAAATGATGACATTCACTCATTACTGAAATGTACATGTAAAACCATAGCAACAATGCATAAAAAAACATCATTACAACATTTAATCAAAAGAGAAAAAATTCTTCCAAAACACAGTATCAATTAACTACTGGTAAATTACTTAAAACAATATAAATTATCAAGATGTTTGATATTCTTCAGTCAATTAATATTCATTACAATGAAACCAGTTGGATTTTACATTGACCAGAATTTCCAATTTTGTATCTGGTAGAGACTTAAAAGGGAGAAACCCAACATTTGAAACAGGGATCCTTATACTGGTATACTTCAAATGATATACGTTGTAAAACGTTTTTTACCTTTAACCAATATCTGGTAAGGGAGAAGCCCTTGGAAACAGAGAACTAGATATACTTCAAATGAGATTGAAATATATTATTCAATAAAACAAATTAACCATTAACCTTTATCAATTATTTGTGTACAGTGGAACCTGTCTAATCCGACACACCAAGGGACCAGGGAAATGCGTTGGATTGTACAGGATGTCGGAATACTCAAGTTTTATTTATGTTAACAACACTACTTTGGGACCAGAAATTTTTGTCGGATGTCACAGGATGTCGGAAAACTCAGGTGTCGGATTGCACAGGTTCCACTGTATATAGAAACAGAGAACCTTATGTAGTTCAAATGTTATCCAATAAAAGATAAACTTACATATTGTTCTACTTTCTTCTGAACCTTTCAAATGTTATCCAATAAAAGATAAACTTACATATTGTTCTACTTTCTTCAGAACCTTTCAAATGTAATCCAATAAAAGATAAACTTACATATTGTTCTACTTTCTTCTGAACCTTTCAATTGTAATTGCATCATTTCTAACTCAGATTTCTCCTGTAAAGAGTAGTAATTAGTTATAAAATAAAATAAATAAAAGGAGGCAACACCATTATAGAGGGTTAGTGATATTAAGTGTTATCGTGTTTAACACAACTTTCAACAATATTTCAGCTATATCGTGGCAGTCAGTTTTATTGGTGGAGGAAACCAGAGTACCAGCAGAAATCCACAGACCTGTCACAAGTCACAGACAAACAGGATTCGAACTCACAACGTCAGTGGTGATAGGCACTGATTGCATAGGTAGTTGTAATTTCAACTACCATATGATCACGACCACGACGGCCTCCCACCATCATAGAGAATACATGTATAATGTATTATAATATACAATATGATATGTTATTAATCTTAGTGATTGACAGAAAGTGATGAAGCTATAGACACCTGGCTTTAGGTTTCATAGTTTACTCATTTCTTTCCATTTTAAGTTTGAATTTCAAGGGTCAGCTAACCCAATCAACATAATACATTTATTTCAAGCAGTTAAATATCTTTACACAATTTCATAATTCTATTACAGAGCAATTAATTTGATCATTAACATGCTGAAGTATTCAATTCGAATACAACATAACATACCAGAGTTGCCATTCTTCAATTGAAATACAATGTGTATTATATTAGTATTTATCTTTATAAATATACCATGTAAAGTTCAATTGACTTGCCATCTTTTCAACACATTCTAGTAATAACATATCTATAGCTTCCCTACAAACATACCTGGTCAGAGAGGGGGATTTCTCCACCTACACTACCAGATCGTCCTTTTTGTAACTCCTTCTTTAGCTGCTCTGTATATTTTTGGTTCTCCTTCAGTGAGCCTTTCAGATTTTCAACTTCTTGTCTGAGTGCAAATACATCACCATCTCTGATAGTGATACAAAATGTACAATACAAAACATGATATTTTTATTCCTATGTACCTCAATTTTCCATTAATCATATGAAAAATAACTGAGAATGTTGTAGTGCATATCACAGGAATACAAGACATGAACATATGGATTTTCTTTATTCTAGAGACTTTCGAAAGAGACATTACTAAAGTAATTGTTTAAGGTCACATTTTGTAACTCCTAGAATGTTTTAAGTATCACAGGCATATAACACAAGAGGTTAAGTCACCTGGAACACAATGTTGGATAGTCTCCTATGTTCATTTACATCCATATCCTTTCTTACTAATTGTTATTAAATAGATAAATGTATGATGGAGGACATCTTCGATTTACTCTTGTTTACTCCACAAATGTAATGTTCATAGAAAGATAAATTACTCAGTGTTTCCTGTGAGTCTGTATCATTCATCTTTGTTTTACAAACAACTCCAGTCATCATGTTTTCCCCATTATAAATCAATGCAGACTATAGTAAATAGCTGTAGAGTACATATTACCTGTTTTCTGATATATGGTTAGCTTCCATGTCATGAGTTTCAAAGTGAGATTGTAATTCCTCTGGTGAGTTGTAAGACTTCTTACACATCGGACATAAAAATCCTTCCTGTCAATTAAACATACATTATGTACAAATATGAATAAAATCCATGAAGACCAAGCTCTAAAATACAGTAATAATAAATTTAATTATCTAGTATTAGTATAATTTTAAATTATATTTGACATTTCTTTTTTAAGTTTATAAATTTTCCTAATAAATAATATTCTCTACATATTTTCCTATGATAGATGCAATTGTACAATAAGATACACTGAAATGTTTGCCACCTTTTTACACTAGTCTAATAAACAGTGACAGTGCTGGGAAAAAAGCACATGATGTGACAATATCTTAAGGATTTGCTTTCATTAAGAAACAGATTATCTGCCCTGCATTGTTGATTTTTTTATACATACATCATGATGTACTTTATTTTCATCATGTTCAGCATCAAAATGTTTCTGAAGTGCCTCAGCTGATGGCATGGATACCATACATATTGGACAGAGAAATCCCTGAAATATGACAGTAAGTGTTCAAGGAAGGATTGGATACTATTATAGCATAATGAATGTGCTTGGTAAGGGATCATCTCAAAACTTCTCACAACATTTCTAGAAGACATTACTGTTGTATTGTGGGTATGTGGTTTTCAACCAGTTTTAAATACAGTGAAAGATGTGCGATTTTAATCGACACAAACATTTTTTTCTCAAAAAGTAGTTCAAATTAGGTTCTTCATTGTGTAAGCATCACTTCACCACTCAGGGTGCTTTAATGGCAAAAACAGATTGGTTTTTTTTGTATGCCAATGATCTTTATGAATTCTATATTTATATATTTTTTATCTAGTTATGGAGAAAAAAATATTTAGAAACAAATCACACTACTATCATTTCACTTAGAAGGGGTGGGGGTATGTATATTTTTCTATATTTAATTAATTTAGTCTAGAAATGATGTGAAAACTTTTTAGATCATTCCTAAGGACTATGTATTCCGTGTTGGAAGCCAAGAAAATATTGTTTTCCTTGAGAACATGCCTTTTTTACATGGTGAAGTATCAACTAGCGTTCTAGAAACTGCATTAGAACCCCAAATATTATTCCATTACATTTTTCTGACAAATCAAAAAACAATTGACAAGATGAATACATTTTGTATGTCTGATCAATATGGAAACATCATTGTTTCATTTCATTAAAATCAATACATGTACACCAAACTATAAGTTATACCTGACATGCACATGTACTCATATTTCAGATAGATCAAAAAGTCATACATTTATTCATATACATTTGTGCACAAACTTGTAGGACAGTAATCTCTTTATGCCATTAATATATCCATTGCAATTACCTAATTTTGTTGTATTTTATAAAGGGGTATATTAGGCCATACAAAGTTAATTTCTTGGTTCTCAGGCCCGCCCGCATGTGGAAATTCGTCGCCGCATTGCCGATTTTTTTGCAAAAATAGTAAAAAAAAAAATTTAAATGCGGTAGCACTGTCCGTACGGAAAAAACAACCGCATCCGTTTTTCTCTTATATTGCGTGGTCGGTGAAACGCTTTAAAACGCATCATGCTTAAATGAGATTTAAAGCATCATTATGACAATGTATAAATAAAAAACGTGTTTCCGTTTGACATTTAGACAAAATGTCAATCGTTTCTGTGCAAATTCGGCACAAATGTTTGCCAGTTTTACCAGGAAACATAATAGGGGGCTTCTCCGAAGCTTATACCTTATTGGAATTGTTTACGGAGATAAAAAATGGTACGTTGGGACCAGCGGATTGGACGTTTCCATAAAAATTAACCACTTGTGATGTTTCTGCCACCATCGGAAGAAATAAAATTGAAATTTTCAATAAAGTAATGAAAAGATTTATACGTTGCCATATTTTTCACAAAAAAAGAAGAAAAAATGCCTCCCTCATCACTTTTTACAGCAGTAAAAGGATAAAAAAAAATGTCGCCCTCCCTCATCAATTTTGACAAAAAAGGGCCTGAGAACCAAGTAATTAACTTTGCATGGCCTTAAAATGGTTTCATTTGTGTGTAATAGGACAGTGGTTGTTTATATCATTACCTGTACCTCTTCTTCTGTAGCATTTTTTCCTTGTTTACTTGGTGATGATTGTGATGAATTACTCTATAAATAAAAATCACAGTAAATAGAAAAGATTATTCTATTGTTACAACCTCTGTTTATAGGGGAAACTAAAGGTTACTTCAGGTATTTCAGAAATTTACAAACATTAAATCTTAGAAAAATCATTGTAAAATGAAGGTTTATCTTGCTGATGCATAAATAGCCTCAGTTTGATTAACTACAGCTTTGGATATTTTCCATTTTTGCTGCTCTTTTTTGGTCTTCTGTGATTTTGGTGTTGAGCACAAACTAATGATATTAAATTTCAACCTGAAAAATTCATCTAATGTACATAATTAACATAGTGAAAAGAAAATGTAAACAGTTATGGTCAACAAAAATGAATGACAACATAAACATGGACAGTACAATAGCAGGGTATCTTTGAAGTTTATTACAAGCACAATTCACTGTAGAAGTTACAATTATTACACACATTGCAATGTACATGTATCACCATTGCATTTCATGCTATAGCAGGTCTTATGAAAGTCAAAGAATGTATCATGTATATGAGCCACAGTCAATTCTCATTATCTTGAACTCTCATATGTCATTTTCTAGGATAAGTTAGAATATATGTTCCCGTCATAGTAATTGTTAATACATTATTATATCCTAATACATGTAACTTGAATGATGGAATAAGAATAGCAAGTGCTATTGAGTTTGGATGTAGTATGTACTTGGACTATATCAATTATCTGATTTGATTTGATTTTCAGTGTTTTAACGCCACTTTCAACAATATTTCAGCTATATCATGGCGACCAGTTTTAGTGTTGGATGAAGCCGGAGTACCCGGAGAGAACCACCGACCATGGGTAAGCAACTGGTAAACTTTATCACTTGCGGCTGTGATTCGAGTGCACCCTTTTTTGTAATTTACAAAGCCGGGCGCGAACTCACGCCGTATTAGTGATGGTCTTGTATGAGTTGTTAGATCCAACAACCTAACTCATAGAGCCATCCAGGCCTCAATTATCTGTATCTTAAATAAAACTGATATAACTGGCACAGAAATATTACTAATTACAATGTAAAATAATAGCATTGAGAAACTATCAAGTAATCAAGCTTAATTTAGTGAAAGATTTTTATGACCCTTGTGGCTTGTCAACTTGATATCATATTTATATCATATCATATAACTCTAAACTTGATCCTTCTTATATTCAGACAGTCCAATTAGAATTATTATGGAAACTTATTTATGCCATATGTAGAATGTCTTGTTCTGTTTATATTATGTATTATGTTTAAAAAAAAAATACAATATTGCAAAAAAAAAGGTTTTTTTACATTTGCTGAGCTAAATATGTCCCAGATTTACAGCTTTTGATTAACCGTTTGGATCTTTAATCTTTTCTTTTAGCTATTCATTAGCAGTCCAAAAAGAGGAGAGTTACTAGTGATTCCTTACCTGTTAAAGTACATGTACATAAATGTATATTGAATTCTATCAATTTAGTCTATATTTGACTTTCCACATGGAAATTACCACAATATGATAAAACTCCAAACAAACTTTTGTACAATTATGTCATCAAACTTGTAATTTCATTTGATTTAAAAGAAAAATTAGTCAACCTTGTTTACAACAAACCCAATCTGATTAAAATCAAATTTCTCACTTGGTGGTACCCTTTACTGATATGTCTCAGAGTGGGAGATCAGAGGATACCCTATTACGAGTCACATGCGAATTACCTATTATGTCATGAATATATAATGATATGATAAATATGATAATGACCTTTTTCTGCCGATCTGATTGCTCAAAGCAGCTATGTAACACTTTCATTGTCTTGTAATCATCATTTTCATTGGATGGTACATAGGGTCACTTGCATGTGATCCATAATGGAATATCCTCAGATCTCACACGCCACGACATATCAGTAGAGGGGAGCAAGTGGGAGATCTGATTTTAATCAGATTGTAACAAACCTTTAGCAAAACAATAATATAATGATTTATTATACATGTAAGTACATATTTTTATATTAAAACTGTTGAATGAAGGAAATCTGATTCTATGATATTTTTTGTATTTGTTATAAACCGGATAAAATATGGGAGATTTCAAGCAGGTATTACATGTATGCATAAAATAAAGCAATCTGTATGCACATCTGCAGCTCTTTTCACAAAAATTCTTACGATAAAAAATTGTTGTAAGTGTAAAACTAAGATTAAAAAGAGTTTCACAAAAATACTTACGATAATCTTAAGTGTAAAAATAGTCCTAACTTTACATGTAAAACTACCCTGTCGTAAGTGTAAAATGTTGATCTTAAGAGAATAGTTGTCTCATCTTTTATCGTAAGTGAAAAAAATCGAAAACAAATCTGGTTAATTCTTTTAATTTTATATTTCAAATTGGGAATGATCGACAATCGAAAAGACTACTAGCAAACTTGGTAAAAATTCTTCTTTTTATTATTACTACTTTTTATTTTAAAAAAAATGGAATACAGGATTTTCTTCTAGATATCTAGTCTCCGCTTACAAAAGTTTTTTATGAACAGTCGCTTTAGGACTGGAAGTTTCTGGATCCAATGATATCGTTTTGATTTTGCCTTATATTAGTAATATAATTTATTAATTTCTGGCAACTTCGATGATCATCGAACACTCTGGCAATACATAAACTTGTGTACATTCTTCTGTTATATTAATATAAATATATAACAGGGATATTTATTCGTCTTCGTGATTGATAGATGATAAACACATCTTAATTTGGGTTATCTCAGAAAAATCCGAATAAATTTTCATCAGTAAAAGAACAAGTGTTTAATTTTATGTGGGATGGGATTAATTGGAAAAAAAGGGGGAGGGGGGGTAAATATTTTGCTGACAAATAACCGATAAAATGAATTATATGAATAGGTTTTTTTTCACACTCCCTTAAAAAAATAATTCTACTTAAAGTAACCATGCATGGATGGTGACGCACAACTCCAAGTAATGATAATTATTATAGATCATTTTAATTTACATGCATTATAAATGTTCCTTTAAATACGAAAATCATACCCATTCATATTTTGTGCAGTTATTGGTGACCGATTCATATATTAGATGAAAATTCAATATAAACATACAAACACATCATAGCATAAAAAACTGCTAATAAATCAGTGCCGGGGATATTTTATAGAATAATTTTATTTAAAAAAAAAATGTTTTGTTTTGCTATGGAAATGAAACTAGGTTGCTAAGAAAGATGGTTTATGGTGTTTAACTCCCCTTTCAGCAATATAACGGTCAGTTTTATTGGTGGAGAAAACTGTAGTAGTCGGAGAAAACCACAAAACCACTGACCTGTCACAAATCACTGACAAACTTCATCACATAATGTTGTATCGAGTACACCCAAGGAAGAATTTTTATCGTAAGTGTAATTTTAGTCGCAAGATTAAAATTTGTCGTAAGATAATCTTTGTGAAAAGGACTTAGGAATTGTCATAAGATAATCTTAAGTGAAAAAGTTAGGACTATAGTTACGAATTTTTGTGAAAAGAGCTGCTGGTATTTAACATGCAGGTTATAGTGAATATAAGCATTGCAAATAAATAAAATAATCCTATTCACCTTGTTAGTATCTCCATTATCAACAACCTGACACTAAGACAAAAATATATAAAGCATGAATACTGAAAAAAAATCTACATATGTAAAAAAAAAAAAAAAAAATGTTGGTTTAGCTGTATTGTTTGATAACGAACAAAAATGTCATTACTCTTAAATTATGATCAGGAATTCCAAAGAAAAAAGTACTTTTTATCAAATTAAAATCAGCTACTTCAGAACAACCTGAATTGAATCTCAACTTGTATTTTTTCACAGCAGGTAAAATGGTACTTCTTGTATGTAAGAGCAGTTGAAATGACAAAGTTTCTTATATTTTGTAGATATTTGAACCATATCAAAATTTAGAGAATTATAATGTCATTAGAAAATTTTATAAAAAGTTATTTTTGCAGATAATAAATATGACATTATGGTTGTACTTTACATGAAAGAAACTGTTCTGTCTGTATTCAAAAGAAATAATAAAAAGTGTAAAAATAGAATAAGTTAGAAATCACTATGCAAATGGTCTATACCCATGCTAATTTACTATTATTATAAAATCCTATATATTTTTAGGTCTAAGTTATTGTATATATGACTGGAAACCTCACTCCATGTTAATTGTACAAATGCTACATGCAGAAACACAAGCAATTCCATGTTTTGTATTGCCATGATTCAATTTCTTAATACACATTTGCCATTTTTTCCTTGTAAAAAATGTTTGTTTAAAAAATAAAGTAAACATGATATTGCTCACAATCTGTATGAATGTACAACTTTTTCTAGAACTACTGGATATATCATATATGTATACTGTTATCTAATGTTTATTTTATCAACATTATTATTTAATTTACTATCTTCTATATATATATAATATATGATATGATATTAGACATCGCTAAAAGAAGTCAGAAGTGACAGAGTTTAATCTAGAGAGTGATTCCTCGTACATGTAAACACCTTTGTGTCAAATACATAGTTAAATAATAAAGTGATATTATTTATTCATTTTTGGGTGAAAATCTTGTCATACAATATAAGACTGTACTTTTTCAATAGTTTACTTTTAACATTTTTTTTTCGTTCATTATAGTAATGCAGATTCTTATGAAAATGTACCATTTTCCATTAGAAAGTTTGAATCCCACTGACTGAATGGGAGTGGGAACATGAATAGCTTGTAACTTCTAAAATATTTAGATTGTTGCATACTCTTTTGCAGATTAACAAAGCAACATATCTAACTAAAAACCAAACTCACTTCTTATTCATGACTAATTTAAAATTTCAGGAACTTTTAAACAAGTTTTACTTTTTTACATGTATCGTTTAAAAACTAAATGTTATTCAACATAATGTATAACCTCAAACATTTGAACAACAAGGAGGGTAAATATGGAACAGAGTTTGTCACTTGAGATTTTCTTTGGTCTGAATATGTCATCTTTGACTGTTTAGGAAGCTAAATCCTTTCGAAATAAAGTCAAACGATCTGAATTACCATTTCAGAAAATGCTACAGAAAAATCATGAATTTGACTCCACTTTTCCCACATACTTGGGGGTACCCCAAGGCACTGTCTTGGGTCCCCTGATGTTTTTACTCTATGTAAATGATATAGGTGAAGGAGTAAACTCGGAGATTAAGATTTTCGCAGACGACTGCTTACTTTATCGAACCATTGAATCTGAAAGCGACACCAAACAGCTACGGGAAGATCTTAGCAAAATGACAGAGTGTTCTAAGAAATGGCTATTGAGATTCAATGCCAAAAAATGCTATGTCATGAGATTCAAACGATCAAGACTTAACATCGTCTTTATTAACAACTATAACAATGATGGGAGCACACTGGATTGATTTGATTTGATTGATTTTTGGTGTTTAATGCCACTTTCAACAATATTTCAGCTATATCATGGCGACCAGTTTAGTGGTGGAGGAAGCCAGAGTACCCGGAGAGAACCACCGACCATGGGCAAGCAACTGGTAAACTTTATCACTTGCGGTTGCAAGTCTAGTGCACCCTTTTTTGTAATTTACAAAGCCGGACGAGAACCCACGCTGTATTGGTGATAGGCTTGACCACATTGACCAGATTACCACCAAAGCAACTGACATTTTGGCATTCTTTAGGAGGAACCTAAATAAATGCAGCAAAGAAGTCAAGGAGAAAGCGTACACAACACCCAAACCTTGAATACGGATCATCAGTATGGGACCCTTTCTGCCAATATCAAATTGATGCAGTTGAAATGGTCCAATGTAGAGCTGTCCGCTTTGTAACTGGTCAGTACAATCGCTACCAAAGTGTCACATCGATGCTCCAGGAGCTGAATTGGACATCTCTACAACAGAGACGACAAGAACAGCGATTGGTAAACCTCTACAAATGTGTAAACAACACATTCTCCAGATACCACCCTATGTCGTAAGACCAACAAGAGGACAAAGCAATAACAGCTTTAATCCAATTATCTGGAATAATGACAGCTACTTTCCAAAGACATTACTGGAATGGAACAACCTACCAGAGAGGGTCGTCAGCCAGAAAACTGTGGAGGCATTCAAGACCTCACTCCACAGTTTTATTGAAGAGTAGGGTAAAGTGGTGCTGTAAATAGTTTTAAACTGTATATACAGACAACTTTTAACGGCCTTCTGTGGAAGCCACACCACACTAGTTTTCCTGAGAGTTGATGCTGTTTGACGGCCCTTCACAGCATTCCAGTAAATGTAAATTACAATATTATTGGTGGAAAATATAATTTATTTGTATCACTAGTATCACTATCAGCTTTTAACAGGTAGAAAAGTAAAACATATTGAAAAGTTTACCTGGCCTTTTTTCACAGCGATAAAAAAAAATTGTTTTACCGACAATGTACATTGTGCTTAATATGTTATCAAAAAGTTCAAAACAACTGCCAAATTAATCTGAAAATAGCAGAAACAAGAATGATTTATGGAAAATATTATTGTTTTTGGAAAGTACGATCCAATTTGAGCTCGCTGTATATATTTCGAGTGCATATCATCAATTTTATTCAGCAATCTTATTATGAAAAATTATGAAAACCTTCTCGTCTTTCCTACTAAGCAGTTTTCTAAACATTTTCACTTTCAGGTGTTGCAGATGACACGGGGGAACGTCCCTTCCGGAAGTTGTCAACGGAAGTCTGCACGAAGCGCCCCCTGCAACCGGTGCTGCACAAATTCTGAATTGGCTGAAAGCAGACTAGAAAATTCACAAATTGAACATGCTTAGTACCTTTTCACAAAAATCCCTCCATATTTTAAAGGTAAGAGATAATTCCACGATAGATAAATTTTATGCAAGATAAAAACGACGATCTGATATTCAAGACAACTAGAAAAACAATTTTTTGACATGTCATTGCTTTGAACCACCACAATATTTTGCCTTTTTGTTTGTAAAAAGTATCTATATAAATACAGACAAAGGCATCATCGTTCAGTTGAATATTAGTTAGATTTGACACATTAAAAATATAGATTTCTCACTCTAAACTTGGCAATTTTCTGCGTTCATTATTATTGAATGACCTTGACTGGCTTGTAAGTAATTTTGCAGGCACATTTCTATACTATAAAATGGGGAGGGGTGTTCCTGTCTTGTTAAAGTAAGTTCCAGCAGTACTTCATAAATGAACAATATAGTCCTAGTTGTTATCTTTATCAGTATTTTGCTTTGTACAGGACACATTTATATTCAACAAGGGTCAAGTCTTCTAGTATTAAAATATTTCCTATTAATGTGGATTCCACTGTGTTGGTGCAGCATTTAATGTAAACAATAAACCTATCTATGTAGAGTTCAGCCTGTAGCATGCTCTTCCTTGGTTACAGATTAGTGCTCAACATACAGTTACTGAGCATTATTATATTGCATGTTATAGGGGAAATTCGTCTAAATGCGGACGGTTTTCGCAGTCCACATCACTTAACGTTCTCTTATGCTATTTGCGGACACGTAGATGCATACAATCAAGTGTATAGTCAAGAGGGGTATCAAATTGATCATTTCCCGCCCTTCCCGGCTCATTTAATTTGATTGGTTGGTATAAATATCAAAAGAACCACACATGAGTAGAGTAGTGTTAATGCGGACAGGTAGTGTTTAAATACGGACAGTCTGTCTTCCAAATACGGACACCTTTTATAGTAAATGAAAATGACCTGCAAGTACAGGTTAAGATAAATTTTAATTTACCTATAGTGTGATTTATGATTTGAAAAGAGTGAAAGGGACGGAAAGCGGTGATTAAAGGTTGGAGTGAGGAACGCGGGATTAAGGAGGAAGAGTAGAAATTACCGTACATAATCTAATTAAAATTATATCTCCGATCTCACTTATTATTATTATTGGATTACCTAACAACTCATACAAGCCTATCACCAATACGGCGTGGGTTCGCGCCCGGCTTTGTGAATTACAAAAAAGGGTGCACTCGACTCGCATCCGCAAGTGATAAAGCTTACCAGTTGCTTGCCCATGGTCGGTGGTTCTCTCCGGGTACTCCGGCTTCTTCCACCACCAAAACTGGTCGCCATGATATAGCTGAAAGTGGCGTTAATACACCAAAAATCAATAGGCGAATATACGTAGGGGGTTTCTGAACCAATGATTCCTAATTTTTAAGTTGAAATCATCACTTCAAAAGCTTACGGTCACTAGCATGAGTTGGTTAACCGCTACGAAATATTTGTATCACAATGTCGCCCTTCTTTCCTCGTTTATGACTTGTCACCCCGGACGTAGCACACCGGGTGCCATTTTTGGAGCAGGAACTACTAACTCTTCTGAAGCACATGACTTTGACCCTGTTTTTTTTATATTAGTGTAAATGTTGCTCAATCTTTTCCTTTTGTATAGTATTTTTTTCAACCACTGTTTGTATTTCTGTCCTTTTTCATCTGTTCTTCAATTTACCACTTCTGATTACCCCTCTGGTATCTTCTGATTACCCCTCTGGTATCTTCTGATTACTCCTCTGGTATCTTCTGATTACCCCTCTTGTATCTTCTGATTACCCCTCTGGTATCTTCTGATTACCCCTCTGGTATCTTCAAACATTTATTACAATGAAAACATGACACATCTATGCAAAGAACAAATTAGATTCACAGAACACCACAGACAAACGCTTCAAGATTTATTTGATATTACACTGAGATACTATCAAAATAGTTTCGATACTTGAGATGAAGAACAACAACGGAATTTAAAAAAAACTGCTCTGAACATGTGGTGATTGGATATTTCGGTACATCTTAATTGTCTTTTGTATGTTTATATTTACTCTACCGTATATCTCTTTATGTGTAAATTGTGTTTTGTAATTATGCACATCCTTGTTATGAGAAAGTATATAAAAATTAACAAAATATATATAGTTTAACCAACATAATAACATTTTGGCAAAAACGCACAACTGAATTTCCCTCAAGTTATTCAAAATCATTTTGCAACCCTTTTCGCCTTTATCAGCTCTCTTTTCAAATTCGCTTCAGCTTTTTTCTGTTCTTTGTCTGCTTTCTTTTGAGCGAGAAGCATTTTTCTCTGACAACATCCTCACTTGTTAGTAAACGATGTGATTGACGTGATATAGCCTTATTAGTGGTGGTTTTTGTTTTACCAGCAATATTTAAAGTTGAATCACATGGTAGAAATAAAGAATTTACTTCTGCATTCCATGTATCTGATAATGCTACAACTCCATCTGCAGTATCAGTAGCAACGACCTCAATTTTGTCATCCATAATAAGCTGCAACAAATGCTGTGGGTCGTCTATCTCCGGTTGACGAAGATGGTCACCAGTAATTCCAGGAAAATCAACTGCTACCTCTACAATGGAAGACCATGTTGACTGTTGGTCCAGACTTGAAACAGCTGCATCTCCAGATGGGGCGACTTTCTCAGTGTCGGTATCTGAAGATCCCGATGAGTTCTGCATTGATAGTTCGGTGATTGTGACGGCGGATGAGTTTACCTGATTAAAATTTTCTGTAGGCTCACTTGGGAGGTATGCATATATATATACCCGGGAATAGCGAGTGGACTAAAAGGGATTATGCCACAAGCTCGAAAACCACTTTTGATGTTTTCGGCAGTCATGGAGGCATGCCACGCAGTCTTGAATAAAGTTGGAAATGTCCATTTATCAACTTTGTGTAGGGTATTTTCCTGCAAAAATTCTGAGCAAGCCTGATCGTACTGCTTGTCAAATGGTCCAAATACAGTTTTGTCCAGAGGCTGTAAATAGTGAGTTGTGTGTGGTGGTAGTGATAATATGGCTATATTTTCTCTGATTCCTTCTTGTATTAGAGCTAAAGACTCATGGGACAAGTGTCCGTCTAATATTAACACCTGAAGTCGATCAGTACCACACTGTTTAAGAAAGATTTCTTTAAACCAGCGCTCGCCGATTCTGTCATCCATCCACCCATTTTCCTGGAAATCCCACATAGTCCCGCTTGGTGCCTCTCTTGTATTGAAACCAAACACCGATCGCTCTGTTTTACCCTTAACGACTAACAGAGGGCTCATTTTTTCGCCTGCAGCATTGACGCAAGCAACTATCGTCATGTGTGTGCTCATAGCGCTCGTACGCCCCGGAACATTTCTTGCTCCCTTCTCAGCTATGACCTTCACAGGGTCATGTTCGAAAGATTTCCCTGTTTCGTCCATGTTCCAAATTAACTTAGGTTTGTCCAAAAGATTTCTCTCTGTTAATATTGCCTCTAAATCTTTAAAATACTCCTCAACCTTTTGGCGATTCATCATTCTACATCTTAAAGTTCCTGTCTTTTCTGGTTTTCTTATGGTTAAGTTGCTATGCCTTTGTTTAAGTTTTTGCCACCAGTCTTTACCAGGGGTTGAATTCTTAAAAGGGGTTTTCAACTTCAACCTTTTTACCAACGTACCGGTTCTAGTAAGAAGTTGTCTTCTGGAAACACCAACGCCTAATTGGGATGCCCTCTTTACAGACTGCACAATAGAGTTTTCCAACTCTAGAGGTAGTGCTGGTTTTCGTCCTCTGCTGACCACAATTTCTCTCTTTCCCGTGACACGGTCTCCTACGGTAGATTTTGGTACTTTAAAATGTTCTGCTGCTTTCCTAACGGACATCTCTCCTGCTTTTACACATTTCACAGCATTGTCCAATGATGACAGATCATATTGTAATATTTTGGCCTTTTTTACCCTTAACATTCTGGAAAAAAAAACAGGCCTAATAAATAAAAAGGCATTTCAGTAAGGAAAAAAATTAATTTATTTAATGCACATATTAATCAAAATACTTTAAAACAAATCTTTTAAAAGTGTCTCTGTAAGATTTTGCATTTCGTCTGCTTCCTCTTGTGTAATGAAAGAACTACTTCTTTTAACTAGTGTTCTTGTCACAAACACAATACTACGGATGTCATTTTGTTTATCTTCTTCGATGATATCAACTAGAATCTTTGCTATAAGTTCGTTTCTTGATATGTCAATTAATTTTGTAAATAAGACATATGTATTGTATGTGTCAAACAACCATTCGTTTTGAAAACATTCTTTCAATTTTTGTCTGGCTAATATAGTTGGCAAGTTGGACTTTATTCCAATTTCTCTTTTAAATAATCCTAAGCATATAGACATTCTGCAAAGAAAAACATTCCGACTATATACTTGAACATATAGAGTGTACGGTTAGATCTGTCGTACGTTTTACTAATTGGTTTTTTTTTGTGACTGTAAAATCTTGCATAGGCATATGCATTCTAACAAAAAAATAGCGGTATGGCTACTGTGTTTAACGCCACTTTCAGCAATATTCTAAATGTATTTTATCGTGGTGGTAAGTTAATTGTGGAGGAAACCGGAGCACCAGGAAAAACCGCTGATCTGTCGCAAGTCACTGATAAACTTTATCACATTATTTTGTATGGCATACACGTATTCTAAACACCAAAATTACTGAGCTATTCAGTTTACGACTCTGAAATTTACTACATGTACATTTATTTATTTTTTTGTAAAATCATCAGTCACAAATTGATTTATTCTCAAATAAATATAATGTATAGGCCTAATAGTAATTGTCCATGAAACACTTATTTACGCATCGTTTATAAGCAACATTGCTTTCACAATTCATTTTATATGGTGTCCGTATTTCAGCTACCTTATAAATATCGGTAGTTCAAATGCGGACATTATGTTTTTGAGTTTTTCAAAGAAAAATGTGAAGCATAATGTTAAATGAGCAAGAATTTTGATTTCCGTAATAATAATCTAAAAGATGATAACTTTCTATGTAAAAAAACATCAATACTTACCTATAAAAGTTGTAAAATCCTGCAGGTCGTCGATCTTGTAATTTTCAAAATTTTCCCGGGTTTGAGACTTTGTGAAGAATGTTACCGGATGTACGTCATTTTTAATCACATGACACGGGTACATATATATTTGAATTTATATTTTATTAGAATAATTACAAAATACATACAACTGACAACAAGACACACTGATTTCACGTAAATTTAATATATTTTTTTATTAAGAAAAGTCAATAAAAAGTAGAGACTTCCTATTCCGTCCGCAATTGAGCACTGTCCGCATTTGGACGAATTTCCCCTATTATTATGATGTATTTATAATCTTTTACACTTCCATTAGCTATGTTCTTTTTGCAAAATGTTGAAAGGTAGTGAAAAAAAATCACTTAAAATTGTGATGCATGTTTTTAAGTGTTTATGCAAACCAGTAGAACCACCTGATGGGAACAATATGATTGTAGTAATACTTTTTTTTTTTTAAATGTTATGTTGAGTTTTGGTGCATGGATGAAAGTAAGATTATTACCTCCCTTGATTTATTGTTATTGTTAAGAGACCCTACTGTAGCTAAATACTAATATCAGATGAAGAATAGCAGTATTGACACTGCTCTACTTACTTTTTTCCTACATGTACAAAATGTAGATATAAAATTTGATGTTTCGTGCATTCATTCCCATCCATTACTTCTTTTGTGTTGTGTTTTCCTACTCAATCCAATATCTCCCATTTTACTTTTTACTAATGTTAAACAATAATCAATGATCTTGTGTTGTATAAAACATGAGATGTCATAAAAATTAAAAGAAGTAATATATATTCATATTGAAGATGACAAAATTAGCCAATTACCTATTTTATATCTAGAAATATCTTGTTAAATGGTTTATTTCTCTTTTATAGGGATCTTCAACAAAGGTATATAGATGTCTAGTGGTAACACAGAACAGAACATATGCCAGTGAAGGTACACATTATAGTTAAACATGGCAAATCTGTAAAGGTTTTACAATTGTTTGGAAGTAATTTTTCACTTCAGTAGACATGAACTGGCTTCAAACTTTAACACTGGATGTATTTCAGAAATACATGTATCTAAGACAAGTTTAAAGTTTCAAAAAGTTATTTTCCCCTTCTGTAGAGTTTTCTGTGAAAATGTAACTAGTAAATGCTTCGTTGATCAGAAATCTCAATTCTACAACAACAAAAATACCCATTGAATTATGGTGTTGGTTTTTAAAAGTACTTTGGTCTGTCTAATACTATTATCAAGCTACAAGTGTGATATATTTTCATTCATATCATACCCTTTATCAGCCCTATGTCATGATATCAGCCCAAGAGCCAAAGGGATAATATATGAATGAGGGCTGATAAAGGGTATGATATGAAAAATGGCATGTAAGGAAATAAATAATTTGTGCCAAAATGTTTAGTCATTTTTGGCTAGAATTAGATACGTAGCTATAGAACAAGACATTTTTTGTTTTAATTTGCAAATCCAATAAGTAAATGCATTTTTTCTAGCACTTTCAATATCATAAGAGAGAAATTTGGCAGCTAATAATTTTCTGTGCAAATATTCAATAAAACAGTTTAGTTCGTCATGCTTGTAAACACAGTTTTCCGGAAATTCACCAAGTGAACTTACAAACATTGACAGAAAAGCATGCAAAAACATTCCGGAAGTAATTAATAAACTTGCTTTATCAGCCCGCTTTGGCCATTCTTGTGAAACTGGATGAAATAAACATGACTCCTCTTATTAGTCTAAGAATAATTCAGTACAAGTAAAATGTATATGATAAAGCAAATTATTATTGGTACTGACAACGCCTTGAAAAGTGGTCGATAAACATTATCGTTGTTATATTTTGCTCAAATGGCCTCTCAATAGCATCTCACAAAGTTGGTCTTCGATGTGATATTGCTATGAGAAATTAATTCTCGCACAATAAATCAAGGATAGGATATACATGTATGTATCTTTTTTTTTTCTTTTTTTCTTTTTTTCTTCTTTTTTTTATAACTATTTCCAAATTGAGATATTGTGTTTTGTGTCCGGTTGTATCAACTTGCTAACAAGTATTATATCTAAGTACTTTACAATTATTTATTTACAGCTGATAATGATTTAGTTGTGCTGGGGTCAGGACCTGGTGGATATGTTGCTGCTATTAAAGCTGCCCAACTTGGTATGAAAGTAAGTCAATTGCTTAACCATGCTATCAGTTTTATATATCATTATTATTTGATCTTGCCCCTAAATTAAGCAGATAATATTTCAAAACTCTTTATTTATATTGTTTAGTAGCCTGGATGGTTGAGTGGTTAAGTTTATACCCCAATCCCACCCTCAACTGTCCATACACCTACCCAAGTCAAGGGGTTTGACCATTTTTATTTCATTACAACTGCCTGGGCTCTCCTCTCCCAAAACGTTTTGTTGTCAAGATATACCTACAATCAGTTGATAAGGTAGCAATAAATTCCCATAAACCAAACCAACATTTATTTTGTTGACTGACTTATTACAAGAAAATTCAGGGTTATGGTTATGGTGTTTAACGTCACTTTCAACAATATTTCTGTTATATTGTGGTGGTCAATTTTATTGGTGGAGGAAACCAGAGTACCCAGAGAAAACCACCGACCTGCCGCAAGTCACTAACAAATTTTATCACATATTGTTGTATTGATACACCTCGCCTGTTAATACTTTTGAGGTTTTAATATTATATGTTAGCTATTGTAAAAATCTGTCATTTTGTGTCTTAATTTGAGATAAGAAATAATTAATTCACATTTATTACATGTATATTTCAGACAGTTTGTGTAGAGAAGAATGAGACCTTAGGAGGAACTTGTTTAAATGTGGGCTGTATTCCATCTAAAGCTTTACTTAATAACTCATACTTCTATCATATGGCAGCTGGCAAAGATCTCAAGAATAGGGGTATTGAATGTAGGTACAGGGTTTGAACCTAAGGAAATATTTTAGGGGCCAATTGGGCCCCTAGCAAATTAATTTTGGTAGCCCACACAATTTCTTAAGGGCCCATCAGGCACGCCTGCCACCTCGCTTGCGAGGTGCCTTATGACAGGGAGTCTGGGGCCGCTTAATGCCCCTGGAAGCCCTGGGATAAATGGTGTAAAATCCTGCATTCAGGCTGTCCAGCACTTTTTGACAAAAAATAAGGGCGAATTTTAGGGCTAAAATTAGGAATTTTTTAACTAAATTAGGGCAGTTTTAGACATTTAAATGTACTTACCTTCGCAAATTTGACAATAAAGAAACTCACAAAAAATACTTTAAGTACAGGAAGGGTGTCTTCCAGGGTTCCATTGTCTCAATAAACAAGCTTGACACATGGATCCACTGGTCAACTGCCTTTCACTGCATAATCTGAATAAGAACTGCAAACTACATTAAGACACATTTTGTATGAATGCATTTTCAAAATTGCTAGAGTAGAAATATAAAAAAAATAGGAATTGACATGAAAAATTAGGGTTTTTTTAGGATTTCCCCTTGAATTCAAAATTTTTTAAGGAATTTGAGCAAAACTAAAAAAAAATTCGGATTTTTTAGGAATTTTAGGGCCGCTGGACAGCCTGTACATTCTAGCCATTTCCTGGCAGTAAAATTGCTCATTCAGAAACTATAATTTAATACAGAAGATACAAAATTTCCAAAAATATTTCCTCAAAATAAACTTATTTTACATGCACCAATACACTATGGCATCAGAAATTTATAGTTGAAATCAATTTTCAGGGCGATTTAGAGCTTGACATATGGTGTGGATGTTTGGCCATTGTTCTAGGCCTAGATGTGGTTTTTGGATTGGTTGCTGTCTCATTGACGTTTACCCCATATTCCTTTAAAAAATTGTCTAGAGCGTTTGGACTTTTCGTAATCTCTAAAATATTCTGTTCTCTGTTCATTTTGTCTTTTAAGAGACCGAGAGTTCCCCAAAAGAACTGACTTAAATCGGCTTGGTGAAACATTTCGCCAACCGGATATTTTGAACGAACATGTAAAATTAAAAATCAAAGTTGGAAAATTGTGCTATAAAATTCCATAATATGACTCAACAGAAAACGGCGTGGTTTGTGCATTATAAAGACAACAGAGAAATCATCGTTGTTAAAAGAACTATTTGTTACCTAAATCCCTTTACAACAACAACTAAATTCTTTATTTCAATCCTTAAATGACGCAAAATTAATGCAAAAATTGACATCCTTATACGGAAGTGTTAAATAGAACAGCCGTAAATCTCCTTAACTGGAGATAAGATTCGCATACATCAAAATAAGCTGGTTCCCGGGCTACTACACTTCGTTACTCTAGTTCATAGAGCTAAGAGTAATATACGCGGATATCAGTTTAATATCAAAACAAAAAATCAGGGCTTAAAATCGATCAATGGAAATGTCAATATTTTTCGGATTTCGATCTTGGTGAATAGGAATTTTTACATATAGATTTACACTATTTTTTTTTTTTCTAATTTTCACTCGCCAAGTGGACGACTAAGATGAGACTTTTAAGGGCCCACACTAAAATTTACTCGCAAATGGCGAGTGGGCGACCGCTAATTTCAAACCCTGAGGTACAACAACTCTTAACTTTCATTTTATATTTTGAAATGAGAATTAGATGTATAATCTGTAATCAGTACAGTGTTCCAGCTAGGAATTGAAAATGGAGGGGCGCGACTTTGGAAAAAGGGCACTTCAGCACGTCAAAAACTATGAAAAAAGGGCAATATAGTTATTTTCAGTTACTTACTATTAAAAATGTCTTTCAGTACTACATTTTCAGCTCTTTGCATCAATGCATCTACATGACTCATTGTTTATATATATTTTATTACATATGTACAGAAATGCAGTTAAAATCTGAAGATCAATAAAAATACATGTGCTAAAAAGAATATAGTGTTATGAATGTTCCAGATACAATTTTAACTAAAATAAAAGTCACACTATGTTTACAAGTCTTCTGTTTTTGTGTTTAAAAAAGGCATGTACACACTCATCAATGATGGAATTAAAAAGTGTCTGATCACAGTTGTACTTAATGTTCAAAATTTTGGAAAGTGTCTCAGTTTTAATGTTAGCTCTGTGGCTGGTTTTGATTAAGGCAACTTGAGAGAAAATTCTCTCAACTACTGCAGTGCACAAAGGCTGTATGACAGCAATGCTGTACAGTTTGGAGACAAGTAGATACATTGAAGAAAGATTCTTGTCTTTGTGATCTAGTGACTGAAATACATGTAGTTCATTCAATTGAGTTAAGGATCTGTTGTCAGAGGAGGACAAAATCTGTATAAATTCCTGCCACTGAATGAGTAGAGACTCAGAGTCCATGTCAAAACGGGTAGCTAAGGCCTCCATTTCAGTACATGTATAACCATACATACACTCAATCATTGTATTTGATTTTTTTGCCCTTTATGGGCCCATTAATTTGGTAATAAAAATTATTATTATTATTATTATTAAAAGGATATGTGAGAGATTTTAATAATTTTTAATAAATGTTTAAATGTTCGTGTTGTCCATCTGTCCATTTCGTAATTTACACGTTTGTCTGCCAGTATCGTTCAGCTTATCTCCCGTGGTTTGTTTGTCAATGAATCGCGATTTTCGATCTCCGTCATACAAAATGTACACATTTTTCTTCCTTGTTTTTTGTTTATTTGTATTTTTAGAAATGCTGCTTAGATGCGTAAAAATAGTACAGTAACAAAATCGGAATGTACAGAATCATAATTTTAAGTTATATGTACCCTGAACGTTGTTCATTGCCAGAAAAAAAGGTGAAATTGGTGTACATGTTTTGGCAATTTTCTTCTTTTCACCTTCAAGCTAAGACAACCTTCTCTTCTTGGATGGCATGTTTGCATGTCTAAGTTTGTCATAAGTATGAAAAATCTTAAAATAATGTGAGTTTATTTCATGAAATATTGTTTAACGAGCAAAGTTCAGAAAAAAGAAATTGATGAACCTTAATCCAGAGCTTTGGTCGAGTGGACAACACAAGCGTACAGGCCGTACACGTTTGGGATTCATGTACGGCATGAAAAGCCAGAGGGGCGCAAGGGATGGCTAAAAAGGGCAGAGGGGCGTAAAATTTCGGGGGCGCGGCGCAGCGCCCCTCTATTTTGGTCAAGCTGGAACACTGCAGTAATTTTGACATTATTTCTTTCATCTCACCGAGTGATATTGTTAGTATAAATGAACTGACTCTGATACTAAAAGATATCAGCCAGTGTGATGTCAAAAACATTATGACATTACTGATAAATACACGATACTGAAAATTATCAGTCAATGTGACGGCAAAAACATTATGACATTACTGATAAATACATGATACTGAAAAATATCAGTCAGTGTGATGGCAAAAACATTATGACATTACTGATAAATACACAATACTGAAAAATATCAGTCAATGTGACGGCAAAAACATTATGACATTACTGATAAATACACGATACTGAAAAATATCAGTCAGTGTGGTGGTAAAAACATGACATTACTGATAAATACACGATACTGAAAAATATCAGTCAGTGTGATGGCAAAAACATTATGACATTTCTGATAAATACACAATACTGAAAAATATCAGTCAATGTGACGGCAAAAACATTATGACATTACTGATAAATACACGATACTGAAAAATATCAGTCAGTGTGATGGTAAAAACATGACATTACTGATAAATACACGATACTGAAAAATATCAGTCAGTGTGACTGCAAAAACATGACATTACTGATAAATACACGATACTGAAAAATATCAGTCAGTGTGATGGCAAAAACATGACATTACTGATAAATACACGATACTGAAAAATATCAGTCCGTGTGATGGCAAAAACATTATGACATTACTGATAAATACACGATACTGAAAAATATCAGTCAGAGTGAGGTCAAATAACCTTTATGACATTACTGATAAATACATGATACTGAAAAACATCAGTCAGTGTGATGGCAAAAACATTATGACGTTATTGATAAATACACGATACTGAAAAATATCAGTCAGTGTGATGGCAAAAACATTATGACGTTACTGATAAATACACGATACTGAAAAATATCAGTCAGTGTGACGGCAAAAACATTATGACATTACTGATAAATACACGATACTGAAAAATATCAGCCAGTGTGACGGCAAAAACATTATGACATTACTGATAAATACACGATACTGAAAATTATCAGTCAGTGTGACGGCAAAAACATTATGACATTACTGATAAATACACGATACTGAAAAATATCAGCCAGTGTGACGGCAAAAACATTATGACATTACTGATAAATACACGATACTGAAAATGATCAGTCAGTGTGACGGCAAAAACATTATGACATTACTGATAAATACACGATACTGAAAAATATCAGCCAGTGTGACAGCAAAAACATTATATGACATTACTGACAAATACACGATACTGAAAAATATCAGTCAGCGTGACGGCAAAAACATTATGACATTACTGATAAATACATGATACTGAAAAATATCAACCAGCGTGACGGCAAAAACATTATGACATTACTGATAAATACACGATACTGAAAATTATCAGTCAGTGTGACGTCAAACATATTATGACGTTATTGATGAAAACAACAATGTTATTTTTGAAAGTCTTGGATACATTGTTATTAGTATCAGTGCGATACTAGCTGTGTTTTCTGTCTCAGCCTTCATAACTGCCATTATTCCATATTTATATTCACCTGAATCAGCATTCTGTCATAAAAGTACTTTAATATCCTATCTTATGTTGACACAAGCATATAATAATTGGATTTACATCTACCAATACAATCAGTGGCTTTTACCTTCACCTTCTAGATACAGTGTTAGGTGAGAAGGTTGGCACTCACTCACAGATTGTCAGTAGTTTGTCTATATGTAGTCATTCAAGTTTCCTCCACCAATAAAACAGACCAACACAATATTACACCTATACTAATTGTAGTCAATCATATGTTTGTATCGAATTTATTTCTAAAGAAATCAATTGTGCAAAAAAAAAAATTATAAAAGTAAATTTACATTTAATTTCAGTTGAAAGTGTGAAGTTAAATCTTGAACAGATGATGGGACAAAAATTAAAAGCAGTTAAAGCTTTAACTGGAGGAATAGCACATCTATTTAAACAAAATAAGGTATGTACTAAAGGTTTTATTAGGTGTATTCATTGTTTGAATAGCTACTACAGTACACCTTCATTATAGTGCTACTTTTTATACGCTCGTCTAGAGACGGGCCGTATTGTGATTGGGTATGGCGGATTGTCCATACAGGTTTCCGCACAATAACCGTAGTTCTGTATATCGGATCTTTACCCAACTTGGCCACATGATTCCCCTGTGAAAGGGGAAGAACCCTTTTTATTTTGGGGTCATTAGGTCAAAGGTCAAGGTCACCGTTACTATAAATATAATTTTTGACAACAGGATCGTTTCCACACGATAACTTTAGTTCTGTATATTGGATCTTTACCAAACTTGGCCACATGATTCCCCTGTGGAAGGGGAAGAACCCTATTTATTTTGGGGTCATTACCATATATATTGTTTGATAATTTATATAGATGGGTGTATTTTGTGATGCACACATTTCTTGTTGACCATGCTATATTTTGGTGATAAGTGGGTAGTAAAATATTGAGGGAGAAATTGACATTTTAAATACATTATTTTTGGAAATTTAAAATTCTACTTCTGCTTCTTACCAAATACTTGTTGAAGATTATGACAAAGGTTGCACATGACAATTGAAAGTTTGGTGGCGATAAGTGAGTGGCAGATTAATGATATAATGAGGATGCACTATACCTAGATTTTATGTATTAATTGAGATTCTTTGATTTAGTAAACAAATACGACTGTGTTTATCTTTTAACAGGTAACACATGTCTCAGGCTTTGGTAAAATCAGTGGACCTAATGAAGTGACTGTTGTTAAAAGTGATTGTTTATCTTTTAACAGGTAACACATGTCTCAGGCTTTGGTAAAATCAGTGGTCCTAATGAAGTGACTGTTGTTAAAAGTGATGGTACAGAAGAAAAGATCTCAGCCAAAAATATATTGATAGCTACTGGTTCTGAAGTTACACCTTTCCCAGGTATTGAGGTATGTTAAAGTGTACAAAACAAATTGACAAAAAGTAAAGATATTCAAAGGGAGGATGAGTTATATGCTAATCTTGTTTTTCTGCATTATTATGATTGAGATAAAGTGGAGATATTTAAGTTAATACTCATGACACGTTTCTGGAATAACCTTCGTCAGGTATGCTGAAATTCAAAAGATTGGAAATCCATATAATTCAACAGTCTTTGAGAACATTCAAACCAAAAGGCTTAGCCAGGATGTATGGAATTACTTTATTTTTTTTATTCACATTTATACCATGTATTTGACTCCTGGTGAAGTGTTTTACAATGTAAATAAAGGGATAATATTGATATTGAGGTTGAAAGGGCAATTACTACAAGTAGAATACAAGTAAACTGTGAAGTAAGATATATGTTAGCTAATTACGTTGAGTAGGTGAGTGAGTGATTGTTGTTTGAAGCCAGGTTGGTAGTTTTCATCTTTATTATGGCTAGAATAAGTTACTTGCTGGTAATATATGATAATATATGTTTTTATTAGACCAACATGATGAGGTGGATTTTTATATTGATAGCTAACTGACATAACAATCCACAGGTAAGCATGTTACCTAACTCTGACTATTTATTTTGACATCAAGCCAAACCAGTCTTATGTTCTTATTCCTTAATGATGCATGCTCACTTAACTTAGATGCAACAAATTTTTTTGTCTTTGGTTTTACCTGATCTGGGATAAAGCTCACCATCTGCTGCATCCAAGGTGAGCATGCTAATTATTAAATTTTTAAGGTAGTTAATAGAAGATAAATGTCACCGGGGAATAATGATTTCACAAGATAACATTGACATTGTCACAACACTTATGAAGAAGAAAATTGTTGTTTGTCAGATAAGTATTACTGATTGTTTGATGTATGCTTCCTTCAGAAAAATATGTGTAAAGTAATCATTATTTTCTGTTTTCTCTTTCCACTTATAGATTGATGAGAAAAGGGTGGTTTCATCAACTGGTGCCCTGTCATTAGATAAAGTACCAGCAAAAATGATAGTTATAGGAGCTGGTGTTATTGGTGTTGAATTGGTAAGAATTTGTATCTGGTTTTTAGCAATAAGATTAAAAATGTATATCAGACACCAGAAAGTCATGATGCAATCTGTATCACATTCACTTCACATATCTCAATGAAACTTTGGAGTTGTTTATTTTATCACAAAATATTCGATTTCTACTTTTTGAAATTCTTTGATTTCAAATATTCCTACCAGAACTTTGAAGAACTTGAAAGCATGTTTTGGTACTAGCTTCATTTCAGACACTCATTACACTTTGTTAGTTTTCTGGACATATAAACATGAGGATTAGGGCTATGGTATTTAATGCCACTTTAAACAATATTTCAGTTATATCGTGGTAAAGTTTTATTGGTGAAGGAAACTGGAGTAGTCGGAGAAAACCACGAGTCACTGACAAACTTTATCACATAATGTTGTATCAAGTACACCTCACCATGAATGGGATTCTACCTCACAACTTTAGTGGTGATAGGCACTGATTGCACAGGTAGCTGTAAATCCAACTTCCATACGTTCATGACTACGATAGCCTCGTATTACATGATTGTAGACAAGTTACTTGATTGTGATATTTAGAATATGGTATATTAAAATAGCAAAAATATTTTTGTTTTGTTTAATACAGATCTAAAATCAAATTTTAGAAGTATATTTTAACTGAGGAAAGAAGGAGATTTCTTTTCTTTTATAATCTATTTCCATTTTAGTACTATGAATACATGTTATTTTTTTACAGGGGTCTGTATGGCAGAGATTGGGAGCTGATGTGACATGTGTAGAATTCTTAGGACATGTTGGAGGAATGGGAATAGATATGGACATTGCTAAAAGCTTCCAGAGAATTTTGCAGAAACAAGGACTTAAATTTAAACTTGACACTAAAGTTACTAGTGCTACAATGGAAGGTGATAATATCAAGGTGTCAATAGAAGGAGTCAAAAACCAAAAGAAAGAAGAGGTTAGTTAACACACATAATTTATACTGCTTTTAGTACCATAATATTGTTCACACCTTAATGTCAGTTTGTAAAGCTCACAATAGCTTGTGTTATTATGTAATATTTATACATGTACCAACTATAAATAAAGCTTTGAACCTGGAACAAAGTAAGGTCGTAACATTTGTGTGTATGAACATTGAACTTTTATTGTACAATTTTGGAATAATTATGGTTTATCACCTGACAGTAAATATGGTATGTGTTTTACACTAAGCAATGAGTCATTTCATACAACTTTTTCCTAACACAAGTAAGTACAATAGAATGATAGTGCTATATACATACATACATTGTATACATAATTGGTACAAATCAACCTAGAGATACCATACACTGGTACATTGTATCAGACTGACAGGCAATGGTGTATTAAGTATTACCTTTGAACATCCTATTTTTGTTTGCCAAATGTTTTTAAATTTTAACTTTTTGTTAGTTTGTACTACAATGCAAAGGTCAAGTTCATATTTAGTTATTATTCCTTTGATGATTCAGAGATTTGACCTATAATTAATTATAAAATGTAGATTTATGGTTCAGTCCTATAACTTTACCTTCCCATAGCAAACATTTAAAAAATATATACTCTATATTGAACCTGCTTGCTAGAAAAGTCAAATAGACGATATACATGCTTAAACTATATATATCAAATTATATCTATATTTTATACCCCCACCCGTAGAGAGGGGGCTATATTGCAATCACTTTGTCGTCCGTCCGTTCACACTTTCGCAACAGATATCTCAGCTTCTACTGGAAGAAATGATTTTATATATGATATATGGCTTTGGCATGGTGACTTGTACCGTGTCTCCTCTTTCCAGGTTTACCACACATCTACTTCCTGTTTACCGTGCGACTTACAAATGAACGAGTGGGGGTATTCTTAGCATGACGTAGCATGCAACATCTTGTTGTTTATACAATGCACACAATATTTCAGATTGACTGTGATACATTATTAGTCTGTATAGGAAGGAGACCGTTTACAAATGGTATTGGTTTAGATGCTGTTGGTTTACAAACAGATAATAGAGGCAGGGTACCAGTTAATAGTAGATTTCAAACCTCTGTTCCTAGGTAAGATAAATAAATGGTAGATTTTAAACCTCTGTTCCAAGGTAAGATAACAAATAAATGGTAGATTTTAAACCTCTGTTCCTAGGTAAAATAACAAATAAATGGTAGATTTTAAACCTCTGTTCCTAGGCAAGATAACAAATAAATAGTAGATTTTAAAATCTATGTTTTTGAGACCTTCTCATTTACAAACAGATAATAGAGGCAGGGTACCAGTTAATTGTAGATTTCAAACCTCTGTTCCTAGGTACAATGTAAGATACAATGTAACATATAAATAGTAGATTTTAAAATCTATGTTTTTGAGACCTTCATGTTTACAAACAGATAATAGAGGCAGGGTACCAGTTAATAGCAGATTTCAAACCTCTGTTTCTAGGTAAGATAACAAATAAATGGTAGATTTTAAAATCTATGTTTTTGAGACCTTCGTGTTTACAAACAGATAATAGAGGCAGGGTACCAGTTAATTAGAGATTTCAAACCTCTGTTCCTAGGAACGATAACAAATAAATGGTAGATTTTACACTATTTTTCTGTGACCTCCATGGCTTATCATCATTGCAAGGGTGTGCTAGTTTAGTCTATTACCATATATTATAAAATTGATCAGTGACTAATACAGTTAAACCTGCCCAATCAGACACTTTTATTAGGCAGTAACCTGTATTAAGAGATCACCATTCTCTTGTCCTGTCATAGAAAATGTCATATGAATTGAACCTCTTTTTAGAGGTCACCTGTCTTATAAAGGCCACTTTTTGTTTGTCCCAAAGGTGATCTCTTAAAACTTGTTTGACTCTATATGGATGTTGATTTCCTCCAGCTATAAAACTGATGATAATGATACAATTGAAATCCAGTATAGCAGTTTATTTATGGTGCAAATTGTAGCTTTTATGTATCGGTACTGATTTGTGACTAATTTACTATAAGAATATAAGAAAAAGTATTTTTATTTAGAATATTTGGTTACCAACTGGTATCCTATAGTTAAGCTATAAACAGATATGGTCAATGTTTGTCATATATTTGTTACTGAGATCTGTATATATTTACAGTGTATATGCTATTGGAGACTGTATACAGGGACCAATGTTAGCACATAAAGCTGAAGATGAAGGTAGTACAAACAATAAATTAAGTCCTCATATTATTTAATACAGTGAAACCTGTCTAAACTTAACCTCTTTAGGAGTAACTTTTTTATTGGGAATAGACAGGTGTTTGGACTAAATTAATAAATGTTTCCATCATTTGGATTTTTTGAAAGTTCAGTTTATACAGGATTTTGTTTTATTCAGAGTTCTATTTAGAGAGATTACACTCTACATCTCACAAGTTCATGTTTGAAGTGTCCTTCATTCATTACTTGTTATTTTTCTATTAAATTTACATAAACATCCCAGGTTGGACATCAGAAGGTTTTATTTCAAAGTTTGAATCATGTAAATTGTAGCACTTATGTATGGAATGATAAGATGTGTTTTTGTTATGCCCCCGCGACTATTGGTCGGGGGGCATATTGTTTTACCCCTGTCCGTTCGTCACACTATAGTATGCATAGTTTGTCCCACTAACTCCTCCTACAGTTTTGGAGCTACAGCTTTAATATTTTGTAGGATGTTTATACACATAATGGAGGTGTGCATTTGCACAGGATTTTGATTTTCATCAAATATTCTCAATTTGACAGGTAGTTGGACTTAGTCATTTTTTTCGTACTAGCTGCATAAAGGGAACATGGTTTGTCCCACTAACTCCTCCTACAGTTTTGGAGCTACAGCTTTAATATTTTGTAGGATGTTTATACACATAATGGAGGTGTGCATGTGCACAGGATTTTGATTTTCATCAAATATTCTCAAAATGACAGGTAGTTGGACTTTTCATTTATGCCCCCTCATAGGATATATGGTTTATCCAGCTAACTCCTCCTACAGTTTTTGAGCTAGACCTTTCATATTTTGTAGAGTTAGTACTTACACTGAAGGTGTGCATATTTTATGGATTTTGACTTTCAACAATTTTTTACAAAATTATGGATGCATGAACTTGGGACAGATTTTGTTAAATCCATATAGGATATATGGTTTGTCTGGCTAACTCCTACAGTTTTTGAGCTAGACCTTTTATATTTTGTAGACAGTTAGTACCGAACACTGAAAGTGTGCATATTTTATGGATTTTGACTTTCAACAATTTTTTACAAAATTATGGATGCATGAACTTGGACAGATTTGGTTAAATCCATATAGGATATATGGTTTGTCTGGCTAACTCCTACAGTTTTTGAGCTAGACCTTTTATATTTTGTAGACAGTTGGTACCAACACTGAAGGTGTGCATATTATATGGATTTTGATTTTCAACAATTTTTTTTACAAAATTATGCTTATATGAACTTAGCCACTGAAACCTGTTAACTTCTAAACAACGCTCCTTATTCTTGCGGGTCCCTCCGGGCACTCCGGCTTCCTCCTCCACTAAAACTGACCGCCACGATATGGCTGAAATACTGCTGAAAATGGTGTTAAACCCCATTCAATCAATCAATCGATCAATCGAACATCACATTGTTAGGTCATTTCTGCTTGATGCTGAATAAGCAAAACATTGGTTTACCCTTTTGCAATTATAATTGCGGGGGCATTGTATGTGTCTTACAGACACAAACTAAGACACAAACCCCTTTTAAAGTCTACACATAAGTTTTCTACATCATACCCGATGAATAATATACCATTCCTTCAAATTAAGTTATATTGAAAATCCATTTTGGCTCTTCAGGACGTTTTCTTTGCATTATACCCCTACACATTCCTCAGAACCAAGCCAAAAGTGAAGGTAGTAAATTGGAATTGGGGTGAGGGGTGGTTGAGGTGGATAAGGTTGAGACGGAGGACGGGGGCATTCAATTTTCTAGTTTTACATTAAAAAACCCACAAAATTTTGATTAATATTACAATGTTTAATGTTTATTGAAATAAAAGACATATTTTTATAATTTTTGTCACCACGTATATAAACATCATAGAAGATGAGGATTTTGTATGGCGACCTACTTATTATCACATTTAAGTAGCATTGTTATTTAATCCTTGATTACTTAGCTGTAAGTAGCTAATGTTTCCGAATTTTTTTTTTTTATTTCGCTCCATTCTGTACTATTTGTTGTCCCCCGATGCTTCGTCGAAGGGGACTATAGAAATGGGTGTCGTCTGTCCGTCCGTGTGCTTGGTTTCCAGATGATAACTTGTGAATGAAAAGTCAGATTGAAGCTAGGTGTGGTATGTAAGTGTATCTTATGAAGAACTAGGTCAAGTTCGATAATGAAAATTTTTCGAATATTTTTACTAGAATTGTGCCCCTTTTTATACCTCAAAATTGCTAAATATTTGGTTTCCAGATGATAACTTGGGAACAAAGAGTCAGATTGAAACTAGGTTTGGTATGTAAGTGTATCTAATGAATATCTAGGTCAAGTTCGATAGCGATCGTTTTTCGACAAATCTTACCAGAGTTACATCCCTTTTTATACTTCGTCCGTGTGTCCCGAATTGGTTTCCAGATGATAACTTGTGAATAAAAAGTCAGATTGAAGCTAGGTGTGGCATGTAAGTGTATCTTATGAATATCTAGGTCAAGTTCGATAATGACAATTTTTCAACAATTTTTACTAGAGTTATGCCCCTTTTTATACCTCAAAATTGCCAAATATTTGGTTTCCAGATGATAACTTGGGAACAAATAGTCAGATTGAAACAAGGTTTGGTATGTAAGTGTATCTCATGAATATCTAGGTCAAGTTTGATAGCGATCATTTTTCGACAAATCTTACCAGAGTTACATCCCTTTTTATTCTTCAAAATTGCTAATTTTTTTGTTTCCAAATTATAACTTGTGAACAAAAAGTCAGATTGAAACTAGGTTTGGTATGTAAATGTAACTCATGAATATCTAGGTCAAGTTCGATAATGATGATTTTTCAACAAATCTAACCAGAGTTACTCCCATTTTTTTTACTTCAAAATGGTCCTTGGGTGGTCCCCTTTCAGAATTATTTAAGTCAGTTGAGTGATACAAGCTCACCTGAACCTCTAGTTTACAGTAGTTTCAAAATTTAATCTTGCCATATAACCTTGGCGTCGGGGGACCAGTGGCCAACGACCTTTTATTGTTATTAAATTGGTTTTGGTGTATTTATCTAAAAATGTTTTGTGGTTCATATCCATTGTTATTTCAAATTCCAAATAGTTAATTTGTTAGATCTTGTGCCATGCATTTCTTGGTTTCATTTGACATAATTTGTTATATAGTAATATAATTACATAAATTTGATCTCAGACACATTACAGATTCATATCATATTTTTAGGCATACTTTGTGTAGAAGGTATTTGTGGTGGAGCTGTACATCTAGACTATAATTGTGTACCATCAGTAATATATACACATCCAGAGGTAGCTTGGGTTGGTAAAACAGAGGAACAGCTAAAAGAAGAGGTATTCATACAAAAACATGTTTGGTAAAATATTGATTCATTGAGGTCAAATTTATTTCCACCGTTTCATTAAAATTCTTGTCAACTGTGAAATTGAAGGGGAAAAATTTCATTGCATATAATTTTTACATGTTTTTTTCCCTTCATTTAGAACATATTATTTTGTATTTGTGTCAAATGTTAATCATGATTGTTGGTGTTTTTGACTACTTCAAGTCCTTGTCCTATTGTTAAAAAGATTTTCTGGCTTATTATTAAGTTAACATGTTAGGAACATACTGTAGACAAAATGTTTTAAAATGGATTTATCCCCAGAAATTGGAATGCTAAGTTTTTGGGGTTTTTTTATCAATGAAATCTCCACTAATGTTTTCGACTGTGATCCCTGCCCATGGGGATGTACACTTGATACAACTTTGTAATCAAGTTTTTGGGCAGATTATTTTTATCCAGCAATAATTCTGACTGCCGTGATGGCATACCTGAAATTTATTGAGTTAAGTATTTGGTTGGTAAATTCTTCAAGCATCTCATTGTTCATTTTCAAGTGCATTATACTTTTACACCAGACTGCAAATGAACATTTGTATTTAGTGATAAGTTAATACTAAACAGAACAAAATTGAGGATAAGGTTTGTAGATTTATCATTATAAACCATAGTTTTATGTTCGTCTAAATAGGGTGTAGAGTATGTGATTGGTAAAATCCCATTAGCAGCTAACAGCAGAGCTAAAACAAACGATGATACTGATGGCTTTGTTAAAGTTTTAGCAGAAAAATCAACAGATAGATTACTGGGTTGCCATTTTATTGGATCTGTATGTATAATATTTATGAGATTTTTCACTTGAGTCCATACAAGTTTTTCCTGTCAAATGACCTGTATGAATTATCTTCTTTCATAAACAATTTCTCCTCCATTTGAACCTAAAAAAAAAATTTGTTTATCTATTATTTCAATCATATGGCATTACAGATGTTGATTGACCAAAATGTATGGAAATCTTATTCATTATTTTGTATTCGTCTGTCTGACATATGGTATTGTAAGAAACATATTAATATTTTTTAAGAATTAATTCGTGGTAGCCATAACTTTGTCTTCTACAATGCCAGCAACAATGATTTACTTACTTTGTTGGCTACAATGCTAGCAACAATGATTTACTTACTTTGTCAGCTACAATGCCAGCAACAATGATTGACTTACTTTGTCAGCTACAATGCCAGCAACAATGATTTACTTACTTTGTTGGCTACAATGCCAGCAACAATGATTTACTTACTTTGTCAGCTACAATGCCAGCAACAATGATTTACTCCTTGATTAATTGAAAACATGAACATTTGTCGGATAAAACACATTTTTGTTCCTGATATACGGAACCAAACCGAAACAGTTAGTCATTGCTATATGTTATTTCTCTGTTGATTGATTGATTTTTGGTGTTTAATGCCACTTTCAACGATATTTCAGCTATATCATGGTGACCAGTTTTTGTGGTGGAGGAAGCCGGAGTACCCGGAGAGAACCACCGACCATGGGCAAGCAACTGGTAAACTTTATCACTTGCGGCTGCGAGTCGAGTGCACCCTTTTTTGTAATTTACAAAGCCGGGCGCGAACCCACGCCGTATTGGTGATAGGCTTGTATGAGTTGTTAGATCCATCGACCTATCTCATTGAGCCACCCGGGATCCTTTCTCTGTTGAAGTTAGAATTTGAAATTAGTACTCAGAAAGGGGGAGGGGGGCACATATTACCTGGTAGCTGTTTATATTTTTAGACAATGTTTTATTTTAACATATTTTGACTATTTAAGGTGGCTGGAGAGTTAATAAATGAAGCAGTATTAGCAATGGAATATGGAGCTTCATGTGAAGATATTGCTAGAGTTTGCCATGCACATCCTGTAAGTTATATTTTCATACTACGATAACATATTGTTTAGTGCTAAAGTGTATCATACAAACAACAAATAAATTTTTTTTTGTAATCAATATTGTCTATCGTTTTATTTCATGCTGTTCTTAATGCCAAACCTTTTCAAGATCACAATTTTCTAACATTTCGTTTTGACAATGAATCATAGGGTCCCAATATTTACCTAATTTTTTTTATCACCCCTATTTTTTGTGAACAAATATTGATGGTAGAACAGTTTCATCCATGTTGTGAATTTTGTAATATTTTAATGTTACCGAGATTTCCCATGATTGATGGAAATATCCTTGTTCATGGCTTATCACCAGATTTTTAACATGAGTAGCATGACAGGTACCACTAGTGGTTCAGGAACTGCTAAGCCTTCCTGTAAACCAGAGTTCTCTGCCGGTTTTTAGTGGAGTTTGTGTTGCTCAGTCTTTAGTTTTCTGTGTAGTGTTTTGTAGATCATTTTTTGCCTTTTTGTCTTTTTCTTTTGACCATTGTATTGTCTGTTAAGAATTAACAAAATTTTGTGGGTGGGTTCTTTTATTAATCTGTAGGAGGTAAGATATAATTCTGAGGAAAATTGAATCCCAAATATTACCAATGCAAAAACAAGTTCTTAATACAATTACAATTCATTACCTTGTAATAAGAAAACCTATCATGAAGCTAACACAGCCTTACTCAGGTATAAACCTTGTATCTTCTAGGTAAGACATGTTGTTTTTTATGCTTGAATAAAACAAGTTTTTTTTCAACTAGTTTTTGATAAGTTGTTTTGTTTCTACTTTCAGACTGTATCAGAGGCCCTACGAGAAGCAAATTTGATGGCATACTGTGGAAAATCCATCAATTTCTAACTTTGCACAAACAATTAACATTGCATCAAGGCATGCGTCAAGTTAACACAACTGAGTTTTGAGAACATCTGTGAAGGATAGATCAATCATGATGACGTTTAGAAAATAGCCACATCTTTTAGTACTGTATAAAATACAACATACCCAGTATTAATATGTCTGTAGGGTTGTCATAGATTTAGGTCTAAGCTGAAATGGCATTCATGTATGAATTAATTTACTTGTTTGAAAATGTCCTAATTAGTACTATGTTAAATTTTGCTTTGCCTATGCTGTCTTATACCATACTGTGTAATACTTTTTAGGGGTGGGGAACGAATATTTGTGAAATTCGTAGCTCAACCAATCCACAAATTTGAGAATTAAGTATAAAGGTGATTTTTCCATTTACGCAAACAGCATTATAACTATAATAATAATAATGATAATACAATTTCTTTATATTTTGATTCAAAAAAAATTTAATTAAGAAGCCACAAATATATTTGTTTGCCTGTTATGGTCAATCAATGAAAAATGGGATCTAAGAATTTCAGTTCCTACAATGTATTTTCTTGGCATAATAAAAATGATTCATTACATTGACCTTTACATGAAGTAATATTTCAATGATAGAATTATGTTCATACATTTGACAAATAAGTGTGATTCTATTTATGGTTTGAACTTTTAAGGGGTTAAGCATTAACAGTGATTATTAAAGACTTGCTTACTCTTATACATTTTTAGTTAAGGCTTTAGACAGTTATAAGGGTCAAAATTCACCATTATGATGCCACCTGTTTTTCCTGACTATGAAGAAGTTGCCTATGCTATCAGTGCCTAAAGTTTGGAGTTTACTTCCTGCCTGTGGCAAGGTGTACTTGATAAAACGGTATGTGTTTGGCAGAAATTTGTGGCATGGTGGGTGTTTTTTTTATATAGGTTTTTTGATTTTCTCTGCCAAACAATCTTGCTGTCATTTTATAAATGAAATATTGTTGAAATTGGCATTAAACATGCACAACTTGTACAATATTAAAGAATAGAGACATTCATGTATGAGGATATTTATGTATATTTTAACTTACAAATGTACAAGATTACTGGTAAAACAAGAATTTATAATCAAAATGCATTCCCCTATGATCTGTTCTGCTGATTAATTGATTTTTGAATTTTGTTAATTTTTTCTTACTTTTTTTGATGGAAGGGTGTGGCAACTTTCTTTTGATTCTCAATTTAAATTTCTTTTCAGTTATGCAGTCTGCACCAAAATCCACTAGCCCTATGCCCCAGTCTAATAAAAATTGCAAAACAATTTGCTAAATCAAATAGAATTTTGTTTTCTAAAATGCTGTTCGGGATAGTTTGTTAAAATGTGTTTTGGCACAGACTGTTACGTATATCAATAATTTAATATGTGATCAGGTGTATCAGCTGATCCTTCATCATGAATTCATTGTTAAGTATGCATAGGTACACTGTATAATATGTTAAATAAAGAATGTTGATGGAAAATAAAGAAAAGATGAAGATGAAGGCATCAATTTCGTATTTTGCTTGTTTCTTTTGTTAGATATCTTTTACTATTGATAGTTTATACATTTTTCCTTTGACATCATTGAGAGATATTGTCAGTATCAATAGACAGAGTTAGATACTGTATAGTATCGGACAGTGTGACAACAAACCTGTTATAAACACAAAAACATCGGTTTTGAAGGTCTCGACATACATTAACACTAGTATCACAGATTCTGTTGGACTCTCTCCTATGCTAGTGGTAATGTCTGTCTCAACATTCACAATAGCCGTTATTCTATATTTGTTACAAAGATCTGTCCTATTATTAAAGTGCTATGTATAATATTATTGTACAAATTGTATAAAAAAAAGAGTTATTTAAAAATAAAATATGTTAATATTGCGTATTAGCTTGATATGAATTAATATTGTTACTTTTTTTTACTTTGCCAGAATGTATGTTTGCAAGTCAACAAGAGAAATTATGATGACTTAAAATAAGATGTCTTAGAATATTGTGGTAGTTAAAATGACGAAATTAGAAAACCTAAAAAGTCCCATTTATTACAGTTTTGTTACTGAATATAAACATGATCACTGCTATGTCTTATATAATGTGAAAATATGTACAGCTTGTGGTCATTAGTTAGAAAACAATGAATGTACTTTTTAAAGAATTAAAGAATGAATGTTATAATGATTTATTTAAGTTTTATTTTAGAAATAAAAAATGAAAAAAATGTGAAATTTCCCATTTCCTAAAATTTGGCAAGACAACATACAGTTCAATACCAAATACATACTAATGTACCTTTCAAATATAGTGAAAACTAATACTTATAACAAAAGTGGGTACTTGTGAATGTTCATAAGGCTAAACCCACAAAGCTGCTCAGCCCATACCCAGATGGCAGATAGTGGGGAGTCATCTCAATGGGGGTTGTCTGTTATAATGCAGAAAGCCTGACCGTGTACTGTAGTGGGTAGCATGTTTTGAGAGTGCCACGCTCCCTTCACACAAAAGAAACCTCTTTTATAGATTTCGGAAAAGACTAGGTTCATTGTAGTCACTACAAAAGACTAAATTTTTCGTCCCTACCCAACTCTCATACGTTTTCAGTCGCAGTCAAAAGTCATTGACCTGGTTGACACTTACCTGCCTTGTTTTTGTATATTATTGAACTTGTTCTAATCCTGAATATAGCTGACGTACTGCTCACTGAATGTTAAACAATAATCAATCAATTATAATAACTTATAACTTGAATGCTAAAGTAGGACAGGGAAGTGTTTACACCTCAATAATGTATAAAGTAAGAGGTTGTCATCATCAGCCTATGTAATCAGTGTCTATCATCACTAAAGTAGGACAGGGAAGTGTTTACACCTCAATAATGTATAAAGTAAGAGGTTGTCATCATCAGCCTATGTAATCAGTGTCTATCATCACTAAAGTGAGGATTTTGAAGTCCGTTCATGGCAAAGTGTACAACTTTATTTGATAAAGTTTGTCTGTGACTTACGGCAGTCGTCTAGAATTTCTGAATGAAAGGAATAAAATATTAAATGCTGAAGACCACCCAAATACAGGTAACAATTCTGCCAAGTATGGTTTCATTTGGTACATGCAAAGAAGATGAAATGTGAAAAGCCAACGAATGCATAAGTGATGACAGTATTAAACATGGACCTTTGGATTAGGGCAGCTCAAATTTTCTCCTCAAAAGCCACATAATGGAATTTTAAAACAATTGCATTGTGGGAATGCTCCTTAAATAGTCTGATACAACATTATGTTATAAAGTTTGTCAGTGACTTTCGCAAGTTCCGTGGTTTTCTCCGTATTCCTCCACCAATAAAACTGACCACCACAATATAACTGAAATATTGTTTTAAGTGGCATTAAACACCATAACAATAAATAGTCCTTTACCAAGTTTGAGTTCTTGAAGCCAATATTAAATCTATGATGGCAGCCATTGTAGTAATTGAATTAACTCTAATGACCCTATGAAAACAATTATTTAAAAATCTTCCTCTCTGAAACCAATCAACCATTTGAAGGACAATATAACCGAACCAATCAATCATTTGAAGGACAATATAATCGAACCAATCAACCATTTGAAGGACAATATAACCGAAATATTTTTGAAAATGGCATTAAACACCCTAACTCTAACCATTTGAAGGTTAAAGTTGGATTGTTCCTTGTATAGTTCTCCACAGTTTTTGATATTGTTCTAAAATTGAAAATCTCCACTATGTGTTTTATAGCTAAAAATTTAGAAAATGCTATAAAAATCTTCTCAAACCTGTATATATTACTGGATAATAAACAGATAATATTTATTTAGGCGAGACTTGAGTTAAGAAGATTATTCGACCATTTTTCCTTTTAGTCTTCCATTAACAAATACTAGTACTATCTAATAATGGTAACATTTGGATCAGGTGACATAAAAATGGACTTGAAAATCTTAGTTTATTATGATAAAAAAAAACAGGGTAAACATGAGAGAATCTTGAAAGTGGCTTAAAATTTTAAAAATATCAGATGTTTGAAAGTTTTTTGTTGCTTTAGTGTTTTGAGAACAGATTTAGTGCTTAGAATGTTCATTTTTTAATAGGGTAATGCCTTCAAAGAATCGGTTGAAAATGTCTATCTTCCGTGGATGCAATTTGGTGTCAGATGTATCTTGTAATTTTCTACAGACTACAAGCCCTCATATATGAAGTATCCTTGTTCAAGGGAATGAAACAAAAAAAATATCACCAATATACAAAATAATAACTTCAAAATTGGTCAACAAACAATTTATTCACTAATATATAAGCTAACAGGAATGTTTGCAAGCATAACATAAATACATGTATATCATTTAGATTTAAAGACACAGCATCATTTACAAAATATCATGTTGCTTCCATATCACAGAAATCAACAAATCAATACACCAGCTTAATTCATTTCAATATCACTTAAGATTCAAAGGCTTCAACTAAAGGAATCTTGTTTAACTTATTACAAAAAGGCTCATTTGAGCCTGTATTGCTCACCTAGTTATTAGTATTCATGCACAGTTTGTGTTCAATTAAGTCTAGTTCATGAGAAACATTATCTTATGCATTTTAACATATGGTCCTATGTTAAACTTTAATCCATAAATATCAGATTAAAATAAAACTTAAATTGTAGGCTTTGGTCCTCTCATATCTGACACAGTAAAAGGTCTGTAGGAATACATTGGACACGACAATTTCTGAAGTGTTCAATAGAAAAACACTGCATACAAATCAGACTTCAAATATTTTGAAATACAATTGTTCTACGTCACAGTTATTAATCTCTTTGGTCCAGAAAGTATGGTACTATTAAAAAAAAAAAAGAAGGCCATTGGCCACTGGTCCCCCGACGCCAAGGTTATTTCGTTAGATTAAATTTTGAAACTACTGTAAACTAGAGGGTCAGGTGAGCCTGTATCACTCATAATTCTGAAAGGGGACCATCCAAGGACCATTTTGAAGTAAAAAAAAGGGGAGTAACTATGGTTAGATTTGTCGAAAAATCATCATTATCGAACTTGACCTAGATATTCATGAGATACAATTACATACCAAACCTAGTTCCAATCTGACTTTTTGTTCACAAGTTATAATTTGGAAACCAAAATATTAGCAATTTTGAAGTAAAAAAAGGGGAGTAACTCTGGTAAGATTTGTCGAAAAATGATTGCTATCGCACTTGACCTAGATATTCATGAGATACACTTACATAGCAAACCTAGTTTCAATCTGACTATTTGTTCCCAAGTTATCATCTGAAAACCAAATATTTAGCAATTTTGAGGTATAAAAAGGGGCACAACTCTAGTAAAAATTGTCAAAAAAATTGTCATTATCGAACTTGACCTAGATATTCATAAGATACACTTACATGCCACACCTAGCTTCAATTTGACTTTTCATTCACAAGTTATCATCTGGAAACCAATTCGGGACACACAGACAAAGTATAAAAAGGGATGTAACTCTGGTAAGATTTGTCGAAAAATGATCGCTATCGAACTTGACCTAGATATTCATGAGATACACTTACATACCAAACCTAGTTTCAATCTGACTATTTGTTCCCAAGTTATCATCTAGAAACCAAATATTTAGCAATTTTGAGGTATAAAAAGGGGCACAACTCTAGTAAAAATAGTCGAAAAATTTTCATTATCGAACTTGACCTAGATATTCATAAGATACACTTACATACCAAACCTAGCTTCAATCTAACTTTTCATTCACAAGTTATCATCTGGAAACCAAAAAGCACACGGATGGACGGACGGACGATACCCATTTCTATAGTCCCCTTCGACGAAGCGTCGGGGGACAAAAATAGGTCTTACAGTCTTCCAAGATATTTATCAAAGTTGGAATTAAAATACTGATAACTGCAATGCCCATTGTTCCATGTTACATCTTTTGTTATTCTGGTTCTAGAAAAGGACCAACCCTTCTATCCAAGTTTGGTTAAACTTGGCCTAGTGGTGTTAAGAGGGGAGGTCAAAAGTATAAAAGTTTACGGACGGACAACACAATGAATGCCAAGTGATGACAATAGCTCGCTAGACCCTTTAAGTTTAGGTCAGGAGAGCTAAAAAGTATGTCTGTAAGATAAAATATACTGACTTTGGTATGACATAATTTTACTACAAAGACTAGTAACAACAACACTTATTATTAAATGCCTAATACATTATTCTAACATGATCTCCTTCTTTCGCTTTGCGACATTTTCCACAAACATAAATATAAATTACCGTCTTCCAATCAAAGTATACTACCGTAGTTGTACTCTTAGACATATCAGAATCGAAATAAATCATGGAAGCCAGAATGTGTTTTGAGTTTTAACATGGATTGGCAGATATTAGTAAATTTTATCCTTGTTTCTGGCTCGGGATAAAATACTTATATCCGCCAATCCATGTTAAAACTCCCAACACATTCTGGCTTCCATGATTTATTTCTTAAACAATCATTATTAATTAACTTTGATTTATTAGCCTTTATATAATCAAATCTGTCAATACAATATAAAAACTTTCATTGGGCCAATACGGCAAAAACCAGTCCAATACGGATATTTTCCGTATTGGCCCAATTCTGATCAGTCTAATAACAGCTAGATCGGATTCCGCTAGACGTTTCAACAATTGCAAGGAAAAGTCCCAAGAGATATTGGACTGGTTAATTAATAAAGGTATCATTACGTAATGTTTTTCATATTGGCCTAGTTATAGGTCGTCGGTCTGCTGTATTGACGTTCGGCTACACCTCGGACCAATACAGCAGGCCTCGGACCTATAACTAGGCCAATATGAAAAACATCATGTAATAATACTATGGTATAATGTGTCTGAGCAGAGCGACATGTCTACCTGTGGACTGTTGTTTAGACAGTGAACTAATGTGTCTGAGCGGAGCGACATGTCTACCTGTGGACTGTTGTTTAGACAGTGAACTAATGTGACTGAGCAGAGCGACATGTCTACCTGTGGACTGTTGTTTAGACAGTGATCTAATGAGTCTGAATGGAGCGACATGTCTACCTGTGGACTGTTATTTAGACAGTGATCTAATGAGTCTGAATGGAGCGACATGTCTACCTGTGGACTGTTGTTTAGACAGTGAACTAATGTGTCTGAGCAGAGCGATATGTCTACCTGTGGACTGTTGTTTAGACAGTGAACTAATGTGACTGAGCGGAGCGACATGTCTACCTGTGGACTGTTGTTTAGACAGTGAACTAA
>MJUT01061430.1:135448-146800 GCA_002080005.1 Gigantidas platifrons
CCACCCAAGGACCATTCCACCAAAGTTTGGTTCAAATTGGCCCAGTGGTTTTAGAGGAGTTGATTAAAATGCAAAAAGCTAACAACAGACGGACGACGGATGTCAGACGACGGACGCCCAGTGATAGCAATAGCTCACATGACCCTTCGGGTCAGGTGAGCTAACTAGTTATTAAGATTTTGTCCCCATCACAGCCTATGTGAAACTTTAGATCCATGGGCTCTTCCCCCATAGACCCAGGGAACTTCTAAATCTACATATTGGTATGACAATGATGCTACACAACAAATATTGCAGCATTTCTACTGCTGGTTCTTGCGAAGAAAAAAATATAAGCTTATTTCTCTCTCTTCAGTTTAAAAAAAAAGATAAAGGCTATTTCTTATGGATTCAATAATAAATGCAACTATTGCATCTAAATGTCATAAAATTATTGTACTATTATAAGTCAATCTCTAAAGTAAAAGCAAAATTATGAAACTTACTACTCCAAATGAATATGTATCTCCTTTCACTGACATCTTAGACCCTCGTTGAGCCTCTGGGGGAAGATATGCCCTGGTCTGATACTGTTTAGTATCAGCTTGTTTCTTTGTGATATGAGTCAGCAGACCTGTCTCAGAACCACTTGTTGCATGCTGTGCCATTCCGAGGTCAGATATTTTTGCTTCAAAATTGCTGTCTAGTAGAATATTTCCACTAAAAAAAAGTAAATGAAATCTTGATTATTCTAAGTCTATTGTAACCTAAATCATATGGCAGTTGTGTTTACATCTGCCTATGTAAATATAGTTGATCAGTTGTGATTTTGCGAGTGTACTCGATACAATTTCATGTGATAAAGCTTGTCAGTGACTCTGACTCTGAGCACTCTGGTTTCATCCACCCATAAAACAGACTGCCACGATTTAAATAAAATATTGTTGAAAGTGTTCCATAGCCCTAGTATCAACCGCCATGATATAATTGAAATATTGTTGAAAGTGGCGTTAAACACCATAACCCTAATCCAAGTATCAACCCTTGATTTCTCTACAATAGGTAATACATGTATAATGAATTACAGTAGTTTTTGGAGATAACCTCAATAAGGTGTAAAATATATTGAATGTCACTGCAAAATTAAAGGCTATCATAGCTAGGTATTGATGAAACTATTCGGGTTGAAACAGGTTTGTAGTTTCTAAGACAAGATTTGCCAATCATAGTCATGTTTTTCACCAGAACAAGATTAAATGGGGAATTATTTGTAGAGGACTTTACAGACATAACTTGCACTATGTAACAAATCGTCCGTACTTGTCGTTTCAGAGATTATTTTTTTAATTTCAGTCAATCAGAAACAAGAATTGTCCATTACAGCCATGTTTTTTGCCAGATCAAGACAAAATGAGTATGGTAGTTTTTTGTTGAGGACTTCACAAACATCATTTCTACAAACTTTTCTTCCAACTGGCCCACTAGTTTCAGAGAGCATGATGTTATAGTTCTAGTTCACTGAACCATAGACATTTCTAACCACCAGGATATATTATTTTGACTCTCTGTCTGTTCTTAATACTGAATGATAGTCTTTGTTTTAGAAAAGAAGGCAATTCCCATCATAAACTGATCAGTCATGTTACAAAATGGTAGAAATAGATGAATATGAACTTAAAGGTTGTATTGAAAATAAATTAAAACTAGAGAAAGTTGATCTGGTGATCACAGATACCCCCACATTCCAAATTTTCATCCAGAAACCTTTAAAGTCCCTATCTTCTAAGAGAAAAAGGGCCATAATTCATGAACGGTAAATGTCAATTTCACCATAATCAAAATTAATCTGTATTTTATGGTACATCACATTGTGTTATAGTTTGAAAAGATTTGGTTGAGTCGTACCTTAAATATTTTCCGGAAACTTAGAAAGTCCCTATTTTCTAAGAGAAAAAGGGCCATAACTCAGGAACGGTAAATGTGAAATACACCATAATCAAACTCGACCTGTATTTTATGGTATACAGCATTATGTTAAAGTTTCAACAAATTTGGTTGAGGGGTACTTTAAATATCATCAGGAAACCTAAAAAGTCCCTATTTTCTAAGAGAAAAAGGGCCATAACTCAGGAACAGTAAATGTGAAATACACTGTAATCGAATTTAACCTGTATTTGATGATCCACAACATTGTGTTAAAGTTTGAAAAGATTTGGTTGAGCCATACTTTAAATATCATCTGGAAATCTAAAAAGTCCCTATTTTCTAAGAGAAAAAGGACCATAACTCAGGAACGGTAAATGTGAAATACACCGTAATCGAAATTAACCTGTATTTAATGGTCCACAGCATTGTGTTAAAGTTTGAAAAGATTTGGTTGAGCGGTACTTTAATTATTATCCGGAAACCAAAAGTGTGACGGACGGACAAACGGACGAACTGACGAACGGACATGAGGATCCCTATATACCCCAGACTCTCGTCGAATGGGGGTATAAAAGGGTAATGCATAGCATATATAAATGGCACAAGTGTGATTTGAATATAATCTAATATTACCATACTAGAATCTACCCTTCAAAACTTAACACATAAAACAAAGATAAATACCTTTTAATATCTCCATGTATTAATGGTGTGTCTGTCAGTGTATGTAAGAACTGTAAACCACAGGCAGCACCTCTCAAGATTCCTAGTCTTTGTTTCCATGTTAATGCTGGAGTATTAGTCTATAATAGTATAAAATTATAAGTGTTAAATTAATTATTAGAAATAAAATATGGAAGACACAAAAAATAAACTGAACTTGCTTGTATTTGAGAGGTCTGCCATATTATAAAGAGCTCAACTTCAGGGACACAATGTGTGAACAATTTTAGAGTGGCTTATCAGTGTTTGTCAAATGATCTTGACTAGTTATGTTCAGGACCAATATCTTCAAATAAAACTAAAATTGGAAAACAAAGATAGTCCTTAAAATATACATTGTACTGGGTCTGAGTGGCCGTGTGGTTTAGTTTGTTGACTTCTGACCACTAGTCCACACCACTTATGTGGGTTAGAGCGCTGTTACCCACCATAAGTGCTATGGTTTACAGACACCTATTGAGGGGGGGGGGGGTGTCAAAAGTCAGTTTGTTATATCTGTTCTGGCTATCATCATCCAATAAGTTTGCTTTGCTGAAAAAAATGCAGAAACTGACAGTAAGGACCAATAACACAATACTCTTACCCAATCTATATATAGATATTATAGGCTACTGAATCTTCTCAAGACTTACAGGGACTGTCGTGGTCGTGATCGTATGGTAGTTAGATTTACAACTACCTATGCAATTAGTGCCTATCATCACTAACGTTGTGCGTTCGAATCCCATTCAGGCAAGGTGTACTTAATACAACATTATATGATAAAGTTTGTCGGTGATTTGCGGCAGAACGGTGGTTTTCTCTGTGTACTCTGGTTTCTTCCACCAATAAAACTGACCGCCATGATATAACTGAAATATTGTTTAAAGTGGCATTTATCACAATAACCCTAATCCGCAAGACTTACAACAGTTTTAACCAACCAAACTTAATAATCAATAACTAAACAACATGCAGTGACTAGATTTATATGAAAATAAATTTATCAACATGACAGTATTACTTACTTTGCATGCTATCCTGTCTTCTAAAGAACCATTAGCCATCAGCTGATACACTAAACAGACATCTGGTATCAACATGACATTATTACTTACCTTGCATGCTATCCTGTCTTCTAAAGAACCATTAGCCATCAGCTGATACACTAAACAGACATCTGGTATCTACATGACAGTATTACTTACCTTGCATGCTATCCTGTCTTCTAAAGAACCATTAGCCATCAGCTGATATACTAAACAGACATCTGGTTGGTCTATCATGTAACCATATAACAGAACTATGTTGTTATGTCTGTATCTATCAATACAATGTCAATATTTAATATATAATTTGGCTTTCCAAGTCTTTGTTTCCATGTTAATGTCAATATTTAATATATAATTTGGCTTTCCAAGTCTTTGTTTCCATGTTAATGTCAATATTTAATATATAATTTGTCTTTCCAAGTATTTGTTTCCATGTTAATGTCAATATTTAATATATAATTTGGCTTTCCAAGTCTTTGTTTTTAGGTTAATGTCAATATTTAATATATAATTTGGATTTCCAAGTCTTTGTTTCCATGTTAATGTCAATATTTAATATATAATTTGGCTTTCCAAGTCTTTGTTTCCAGGTTAATGTCAATATTTAATATATAATTTGGCTTTCCAAGTCTTTGTTTCCATGTTAATGTCAATATTTAATATATAATTTGGCTTTCCAAGTCTTTGTTTCCAGGTTAATGTCAATATTTAATATATAATTTGGCTTTCCAAGTCTTTGCTTCCAGGTAAATGGTGGTATATTATTCTATAATGGTATTAGAGTATTAGTAACTGTCTCAGAATTTTTTTTACAGAAATATGTATTTAGTGTATTTCATTAATGGAATTAATCAAATAAGTTACTATGGTATGAGAGACATATCTCTGTATCTTGAGGTTGTCATGTTCTGTGCAGATGTCCACTTCAGAGACAATTAAATAACCTTCCTGTGGCTTTTGGATGGTCAACTAATGACTCGAGGACACAAACTTGCTTGGTGACACAAAGTTGTGATTGCCCTTGCATAATCAGAACAATTGATTGACAACACAAAGTTTGAAGAGAATTTAGACCATGTGTTCACTTTTATTAAACATAAATAACTTTATAGAAAATGAAAACTGTTAATCCCTCATGTAGAGTGTCTTGTTCTGGTTTTGTAATGTATTATTTAGATTGTGTGTAAAGTTGTGTTTTAGAAAATTGCTAAAAAAAAAAACAAACAAACAAAAACAATATCTAAATTTAGCATAACATTTGAATAAAACATTTGATTACTATAATATTATAGATTTAGTAATATACTCTAAAAGAAAGTTTGGTGTGAAAAATATGGCATGATTCTTATGATGGAAAACATGGATTTTACATTGCGTCAAATGTTATTTATAAATAATTAAAATGTTTTATGTTTGTGACAGGACAGGAGCCCTCCATATATATAAAGACATGTTTACTACTGCAATTACAAAAAATAAAAAACCAATGGAATCTCAAATCACAATAAAACAATATTATTGTGTGAAGATGAAAAGAAATCAGCATTAACATATACATTAATACCTGTATTTACATAATGACCTTACCTGTATTTACATAATGACCTTACCTGTATTTACATAATGACCTATCTTATGTGACACCTGTTTTACACACTTACCTACTTAACGTTGCCAATTCTCTTTTAATGTGATCTTCTGATGTATTTGTCGAGTCCCCTCGTGACACTTCTTCACTCTGTAATACATTAATATCATAATACTGTCATAGTTTAGCAGTACCTTAGTTCTCAGGTTATATGATAAGAATATTTAATAATTTAACTAGAAGCTCAACTGGGTCTGTATCACTCATCTAGTTATTCATATGCTGTTTAGGTTCACCAAGTTGGCAGTTTCTGAGTAAAGGCTTTTTATGCATACATGTATTCCCATAGTTTAACCAATAAGTTTTGGTTTAATTTTGTCTATTCAACCACTGATATCAGAGAAAAGGAATTTGAAATGGGTTTTTTTTGGTTGAAATTAGACAAAATTTCCATATTTTGTAAAAATCTACAAAACTACAAATTTTACAGAAAAGCCCCCCCCCCCCCCAAATGTTGTTCTATTTATAGTAACAGAGGACATTGTTGATTGGTTGGCAGGATTGTAAAATGTTAAACAAATCAGTAACTATGTGTTAATGTCAACAGCATTCATTTGAAATGACAACACTGGAAGTCTTCAAAGCATGAGAGTTGAAGTTGATGACCTAAGTCATATTTACTATTTTATTCTGAAATATTAATATGTAAACATTTTAATATTTGTATGTACATAATAAATACATGAAATCACTTAGGAATGATGGACATAATTTGTCCAACAATACACATGTACGAAGTATAATATATCAGTAATTTTATCAGGGCATTGTTTAAATAGCCAAAGAATGATATCATATAATAATGTACAGTATTTCACAACCACTAGATTTAAAACTTACAGAAAATAATTTCTTCACAGCACATTTTGTATTCTTTAAAACTGCATAAAAGACTTTTCCAAAGGCACCTTGCCCAATAAGAAACTTGTCACTAAAGCCATCGGTTGCTTGGGCGATTTCTTTATAAGTAAAACAATGAATCCCATTTAAAGCTGCTGAACAGTCTATTCCACTATTCTTAGTTGTATTGCACAAAGAAGACACTTTGTCATTTGGCATTGCTTTAGAGGAACCTGCCATATTATCAAGACTTTTTATTGCTTTAGAGGAGCCTGCCATATTATCAAGACTTTTAGCAGATCCTGACATTCCCATTTCATGCATAAGAGTTCTATCTTCTATTTCTGTTTCTTTGCTTAATTGCTTCTTCATCTGTAAAATAAATAGAAATCTGTTTTTGTAGATGGTTGTGTAATTTTAAAAACCAGTATTCTAAAAAAACTAAAAATACCACAAGCCAAACACCAATGTGAGAATCCAGCAAAAATGTTATGGTTTCCAGACACCTACACAAGGTCAAGGTTTCCAGACACCTACACAAGGTCTAAGTTTTCACCGTTAGTTATAATTGTCCACGCTTTCCTCCCACAATAGCTCTAGTAGTCACAACATAGTAGACAAATGTTTTACTGTAGGTAGTTGTAGATGTAGTTGGGACTGTAGGATACATATATACAAAAAGGAGCAAAATAGAAATGCATCCCAGCTGCAATGAAAATGCATAATCTTTGGCCATTTGAGAACAAATGATAATGCTGGGACTGTTGAATACAAATTCACAAAAAGGATTAAGGAAACAATGCAGCAATTTCTTTTTTCCTAGAATTTATCTACATTTTTTGTGTATTTATCTATTAAGAAATTGTACTTACTGAAGGCTTTGTGGATATTAATCCTCCATCTAGATGTTTACTTCCCATCTCCCTTTTTTCTTTAAATGTATCACATCTATTTAAATTAACTTCTTCAACTTTAGATGGAGATGTCTTTCTGTTTAACCCTTTGACTGGTGGCTTAAAGCTATCTACAACCAAAGCAAAAACATTAACAAAGTCTTAAAGCTATCTACAACCAAAGCAAAAACATTAACAAAGTCTTAAAGCTATCTACAACCAAAGCAAAAACATTAACAAAGTCTTAAAGCTATCTACAACCAAAGCAAAAACATTAACAAAGTCTTAAAGCTATCTACAACCAAAGCAAAAACATTAACAAAGTCCTAAAGCTATCTACAAAACAAAAACATTAACAAGGGCAACGCAAAGCGTGGCGTATCCCCTCGCCTAAAAATTTGACCCGGTGACCTTGACCTTTGACCTATGACATTGAAAATTAATAGGATTCCAGATTCTCTTAAGGACTAAGTATGTACCAAGTTTGGTCAAAATCCATTGAAGGATGTTGATTCTAGAGCATTCACAAGGATGTTATGTGGTAAAAATTTGACCTGGTGACCTATGACCTTGAAAATCAATAGGGGTTCAGATTCTCTTAAGGACTAAGTATGTACCAAGTTTGGTCAAAATCCATTGAAGGATGTTGATTCTGGAGTGTTTACAAGGATGTTATGTGGTAAATATTTGACCTGGTGACCTTGATCTTTGACCTATGACCTTGAAAATCAATAAGGTTCCAGATTCTCCTTAGGACTAAGTATGTACCAAGTTTGGTCAACATCCATTGAAGGATGTTGATTCTAGAGTGTTCACAAGGATATTACATGGTAAAAATTTGACCCGGTGACCTTGATCTTTGACCTATGACCTTTAATATCGATAGGGTTCCAGATTCTCTTAAGGACTAAGTATGTAGCAAGTTTGGTCAAAATCCATTGAAGGATGTTGATTCTAGAGGGATCACAAGGATATTATGTGGTAAAAATTTGACCCGGTGACCTTGACCTTTGACCTTCAAAGTCAATAGGGTTCCAGATTCTCTTAAGGAATAAATATGTACCAAGTTTGGTTAAAATCCATTGAAGGATGTTGATTCTAGAGTGTTCACAAGGATGTTACGGAAGGACGGATGGACGGACAGACGGAAGGACGGAAGGAAGAACAGACGGTAGCGTTACTATATCCCATCGCAACTTCGTTGGCGAGGGGATAACAAAATCTTAAAGCTATCTACAAAATAAAAACATTAACAAAATCTTAAAGCTATCTACAAAACAAAAACATTAACAAAATCTTTAAGCTATCTACAAAACAAAAACATTAACAAAATCTTAAAGCTATCTACAAAACAAAAACATTAACAAAAGCTTAAAGCTATCTACAAAACAAAAACATTAACAAAGTCTTACTTAAAATATGACATGTAAAGTGTATGAAAATAATGCCTTCTCATTTATTTTTTAATAATATATTTTATAGTACATAAATTCAAGTTTCAAGTTGGAAGTACTTTTTGCAATAAACACACTTTGACATAATTTTCTATTGTCCTGGAGTCACAACACACAAATTTATAATGTAAGATTAGTGTTATGGTGTTTACTGCCACTTTCAACAATATTACAGTTATATCGTGGCGATCAGCTTTATTGGTGGAGGAAACCCTAGTACACGGAGAAAACCACCAACCTGCCGCAAGTCACTGGCAAACTTTATCACATAATGTTGTTTCTAGTAGTAAGTACACCTTGCCATGAGCGGGATTCAAACTCACAATGTTCGTGGTGATAGGCACTGATTGCATAGGTAGTTGTAATTCCAACTACCATACGATCATGGTTATGATCATGACCATGTCATGACGGTCCCCGAAATAATTATGTATAAAATAAGTCCATGGTATATATTTATCAACAAGAGCACCGCCCACGGGTGCTGGACGCTCGACATTTTTGTATCTGATATTAAACTGCAAGCAATTTACAAAGTTATACATACTTCTAACTATGATGGTCATATAAGCAAATATGTTTTAAAGATTGGTAAATATAATCAGAAGTGTGTCTCACTAAAAGGACATTAAATTTCATTTGTAGGTGTAGACTTTGGCTGTTCAGTGTTAATAGCTTTGATAGTTATTGAGAAATTTTAAATATACTAAAACAATATCTCAAATTTCTATGTACTATGCCGAAACAAGGGAAGATAACTCTGGATATACAAATCACAGGGTCACTTGCCTTGTTGTAATGGGTTCCCCATTTGATAGTGAACAGGTATGTCAAGTTTCATTTCAATGCCTATCATAACTATTGAGAAATTGTATTTTTTTAAGAAATTCTAAGTCAAAAAGGGGGAATAACTCAAATAAAATGCTGGATGGAGCTGTCTTCTCTTGTCAACAGATTGAGATCAACACTTTCTACAATTGAGAAATTTTAATTATACTAAAAAAATATCCCTAATTTCGACATACTATGTCGAAACAAGGGCAGATAACTCTGGACATACAAATCACAGGGTCATCTGCCTTGTTGTAATTGGTTCCTCTGTTGATAGTGAACAAGTATTCCAAGTTTCAAATGGATACCTTTGATAGTTTTTGAGAAATGGACTCTGACAAAAAAAAAACTTAACCGAAAACTTAATCTAAAATTGTATAACCCACCCAGATGCAGATGCTGACGCCGGAGTGACGATAATAGCTCGACTTTTTTTCTTCAAAAAGTCGAGCTAAAAACCATACTTTTTTTTGGCAGTAACAACTCACAATAATTACTAATCAATATTAAATGCTTAGTTTTAAATTATGTGAACTTCACCTAACTATGTGAAGCCTTCTGTCCTCACCTTAATTAATTTCAGTTACATTTGTGTTACATCTATATACATAATTAGTTTGATCTTCTTCTTTATATAAACTATTACACAAAATTATCTTATTTTGTACAGGCCATTATTAGTGTATGTTTTTCTTTAAAAAAATCCATCAGATTTATCTAGTAATAATTTGAAATGGTTGAATTGTGCACTACTTTAATATTCAAATACAAATTGACTTATTATGTATAGTGTAAAATTTTATCTTTAAAGATAAACGATCATTTATATAACAAACATCCTGTTTCTATATAGAGTGTCCATCATAGACACTAGGTGTCATGGTAATCATACTTCATGGTTGTTAATTCTTAAAGAAATGTCTAATTAAAGATTTTATTTTTGGTAGTACATAGGCGTGAGCAGTATTTCAGCTATTCAGGATGAGAACAAGTTCAATGATAAAACTATATAGAAATGAAGGAAGGGATGGCAGAGATGAAAGTACTCACTGGTGACTTAAGGAGGAAACCCCCTATACTGTTGAATAATGTGCTAAAATACTATCATTTTCTAGCTGTTTAGACCAAGCTTGACACATTTTATTTCGACATATGTTGTTCAAAAAGAGGAAATCTGCTGATCAGAGGAAAACTTTCATCTCTGCATGGGTCAACAACCTTTGAATGCCACTGAAAAAGTATGGAGAGTTTGGTAGGGGCTACAATATGCCTACTCTTTTCCAAATCTACAAAAGAGGTCTTTAGCGTGCAGGGAGCATGGCATCATTATTATGGAAGGAAACTTAAATTTGATTTGTTACTTCTCATAACATGACTAAATACAAAATCTATTCATATATCTATTCATTACATAAAAAAGTCCAAGGGTTATAATTCTGTACCAAATTAATCAGCCAGAACAAACCTCAACTTTGATATGTAACTTCCAATAACATGAGTAAATACCAAAATATCAATCATTTCTCTACTCATTACAAACAAGAATTCTAAGAGTATTGCACATAGCAATACATTGTCCCCTACCGGCCGCAAAAAATCAGAGGACCTAAAATATTAGAAGTATCACCTTGGAGTGACTAGATTTTAAATTACAAGTTCAAGGGCCATAACTCAGCCAAAAATCATTCGACCGGAACGAAATTCGAACTTAAACTGTAACTCATCCAGATATAGCTACATACCAAATATCAAGTCAATATATCAAAGGACGTAAAAAAAAAGTCCGGAAAACTTAAAATTTTAATGTGACAGACGGACAGACGAATGGAACCTAAAATTATAGTCCCCTTCGGCTTCGCCGGTAGGGGACTAAAAAGTGCAGGTTGTAACTTATGACTCAACCAGAACAAAACTCAAACTCAATATGTAACTTCTCACCCAACCTCTCCCTCAGTCTAGAGTAAAGCAAAAGCTGTGTGTATATGTGAAGGTGTTCTATCATTATGCTGAAGAAACGCACCCCCCCC
>MJUT01061430.1:149122-161376 GCA_002080005.1 Gigantidas platifrons
CTGCAATCTACTGCATCTGACATGAGCAAGCTAATCATTACACCAACCCAGCATTAAATTAACCTGCAATCTACTGCATCTGACATGAGCAAGCTAATCATTACACCAACCCAGCATTAAATTAACCTGCAATCTACTGCATCTGACATGAGCAAGCTAATCATTACACCAACCCAGCATTAAATTAACCTGCAATCTACTGCATCTGACATGAGCAAGCTAATCATTACACCAACCCAGCATTAAATTAACCTGCAATCTACTGCATCTGACATGAGCAAGCTAATCATTACACCAACCCAGCATTAAATTAACCTGCAATCTACTGCATTTGACATGAGCAAGCTAATCATTACACCACCAGAACAGTATATTCACCTAAGAGTATGACCTTTTCCTCAGACTTTTTTTTTAAGTTTCCAATTTGTATATTAATATTCTATACAATATTCATTAATTTGAACATAGATCAATTTCAGTTGATGGTGTGTCACTCAGAATTACTGAATTTAACTTTAACCATATCAGTGTGAATCAATCTAATTTAAAGATCTAATATTTTATTTAGATTGAGTATGGATGTAACTTGTTCGTCAATATTAATACAAATTTTTTACTTTGTTGTGTTTGCTTACTAATTTTCAAATCGGCTACAAATAAGATGGAAGCCGTCGTAGTGGTGATCGTATGGTAATTGGATTTATAACTTCCTATGCAATCAGTGCTTATCACCACTAATGTGAGTTCGAATCCCACTCAGGTGAGGTGTACTCGATACAACATTATGTGATGAAGTTTGTCAGTGACTTGCGGTAGGTCGTTGGTTTTCTCCGGTTTCCTCCACCAATAAAACTGATCACCACAATATAACTGAAAAATTGTTGAAAGTGGATTTAAACACCATAACCCTAACCCTACAAATAAGACTAGACTCTAACAGTTATCTCCCTTTGAAATTGCTTTCAATATCAAAAAGGAAACCAAATTACATTGCAACACAATATTTAACAGATTCATGACTAATCTAAAATCTTTCCTTGTTATGTTGCCTTAATAGTAAATGGGTAGATGTAAATATAAGTACCCCGTTGCCCCCCCCCCTCCCACACTTCATAAAGGCCCCAATACATACAAGTTGACACAAACTTACTACCATACCAAATAAAATACAACAAAATAACCATTAGGAGGTAGATGTGCATTCCTGATTTCCATTTAATTAAAATTAGATCTTTGTTATACTTACATCTAATTACATATGGAAAGCCAAATAATTTAAACATCTTTGGGGGCAAGTAAAACAAAGGTCTTGAACAGGATACAAAATTTTATGTTACACTAAGGAAACAATTCAGAGTAAAGCAACATTACTTCAATTGCTGTTCTTCATCAAACAGTCACAAGTAAAAACTTCTATTTTGTCATCAGAATTAAGTAACAAAATATTACTTACACCAAGCTTCTAGTATCTGCATCTCTCTCCTTCTGTTTATCTTATGTAATTTATCATGGAGGTCTTGTGCTGTAGGATTTTTGGCTTGCCAATCAGACAACAGTTGGTGTGAAGGGCTCTGTCCAGGTGTACGTGATGCCATTTCAAATACCCTGACTTGCTGTAACGTGTATCCTATTTCTGCAGCTAGAATATAGAAAGGTTTATAACAATTATTAAAAAAAAATATGTGTATATGGTAAAGGGTGTTAAAATAAATGAATTTGTATTGAGTAATGAGAGGTGAATGTAGCCAGGTAATGCAAGGGATGTTTCAATGAAGGAGCATTCATATTTCTTTCAGAATTGCTAAATCAAAAAGTTCTGACATTAATTAACAAATTTGTGGGGGAAATAATTTGTGATTTACATGTACATGTATGTCACTTAATATCAATACAAATACTGTAATAATTAAATCAGTATACATCATTTTGTCAGAGACTTGTGTCAGGTTCATGGTGGGTACTCTGGTAACCTTCTTTAATAAAACTAACCACCATGGTGTATCTGAAATATTGTTGAAAGTGGTTTTAAAACACCAAAACTTATCCCTAAAAGAATTTGAATCTTTATTTAAAAAGATTTTCACCAGACCATGAAAAACAATGCCTAAAAATATGATGGTTGAATTAACTGTTCAGATTATCTTTTTCTAATATCAACAGTACTAGAGAAAACGAAAACGAAAATATAAAATCCACACGAAAAATCCTTCGCATGGACATCAAAGGGATATAACTCTGATATATCAATAGGTATATTTATTGTAGACACTGTTACAGAGATTGCTATATCCTGTTATCTCACTATTTATATTAAGCAATGATCAAATAAGTTCTACATTTTAAACTCAACACCATGTGTTTTTGTTTTGTGTTTATATAAGGGACCGACCATTTAACTTGCAGGGTGAGGCTATGGTTTTTTTTTCATTCAGAAATTTTTTTTCGGACAACACGAGAGTTAGCATATTTAGTTTTTTTGTCGCGCAAAGCGCGAATTTTTCTTCCCAGTATATAACATTAGGTTATATGACAAAAACTCTGAATCAGATTTTTTTTTCCTCCACCAAAATCAAAATATTTTTTCAGCAACATTCGAAATCAGAATATTTTTTTAGAAAAAAAACCATAACCCACAAATTGATTTTCAAATATATAAATGTTGACAGTTATTCATATTCATGTTACATGGTAGCATTGTCAATTATTGTAGGGACCGTTGTGGGCATGATCGTATTGTAGTTGGATTTATAACTACCTATGCAATCAGTGCCTATCACCACTAACATTGTGAGTTCGAATCTCGCTCATGGCAAAGTTGATACAACATTATGTGATAAAGTTTGTCAGTGACTTGCAGCAGGTCAGTGGTTTTTTCCCCCAGAAACTCTGGTTTCCTACACCAATAAAATTGAACTGAAATATTGATGAAAGTGGCATTAAACATCATAACCCAAACCCTTGTAACTTATAGCTACATTTGTAGGTGGTGTTGGTTTAGGTGTAATCCTTGATTGAGTCAGGTAAAACAGTCTTCCATCATCAGGTTTGTTTCATAAGAAAGGGTACCAGTTAACATTTATAAAATTAACCTTTCACCCAGTTGTGCACCTAATGTTAATTATACATGATATATATATCTTGTTTTTAGAAAAATTATAATAGAACATTTTCATAACTCTCATTGTCATAAAAATCTTATGAAATTATTATAGTCCAAAGGTTTAGTTTAATTTGTTTTATGGTGTTTAGTGCCACTTTCAACAATATTTCAGGTATATCGTGGCGGTCTTTTTCATTGGTAGAGGAAACCGGACACTCAGAGAAAACCACTCATCACTGACAAACTTTATCACATAATATTGTATCGAGTACACCTCGCCATGAACAGGGTTCGAACTCACAGCTTCAGTGGTGATAGGCACTGATTGCATAGATAGTTGTAAATCCAAGTACCATATGATCAAGACCACAGAAGAGATTAATAGCTATTCTAATTATGATAAGATACTGTATTTACAACTACGAAATTAAAATGTAGGTCCAAGTATATCCTTCATAAAATACCAAATTAAAATGTAGGTCCAAGTATATAGACAGGGCAAAATCCTTCATAAAATACCAAATTAAAATGTAGGTCCAAGTATATCCTTCATAAAATACCAAATTAAAATGTAGGTCCAAGTATATCCTTCATAAAATACCAAATTAAAATGCAGGTCCAAGTATATAGACAGGGCAAAATCCTTCATAAAATACCAAATTAAAATGTAGGTCCAAGTATATAGACAGGGCAAAATCCTTCATAAAATACCAAATTAAAATGTAGGTCCAAGTATAGACGGGGCAAAATCCTTCATAAAATACCAAATTAAAATGTAGGTCCAAGTGCATAGACAGGGCAAAATCCTTCATAAAATACCAAATTAAAATGTAGGTCCAAGTATAGACGGGGCAAAATCCTTCATAAAATACCAAATTAAAATGTAGGTCCAAATACATAGACGGGGCAAAATCCTTCATAAAATACCAAATTAAAATGTAGGTCCAAGTATATAGACAGGACAAAATCCTTCATAAAATACCAAATTAAAATGTAGGTCCAAGTATAGATGGGGCAAAATCCTTCATAAAATACCAAATTAAACTGTAGGTCCAAATACATAGACGGGGCAAAATCCTTCATAAAATACCAAATTAAAATGTAGGTCCAAGGATATAGACAGGACAAAATCCTTCATAAAATACCAAATTAGAATGTAGGTCCAAGTATAGACGGTGCAAAATCCTTCATAAAATACCAAATTAAAATGTAGGTCGAAGTCTATAGACGGGGCAAAATCCTTCATAAAATACAAAATTAAAATGTAGGTCCAAGTATAGACGGGGCAAAATCCTTCATGAAATACCCAATTAAAACGTAGGTCCAAGTATATAGACGGGGCAAAATCCTTCATAAAATACCAAATTAAAATGTAGGTCCAAGTATATAGACGGGGCAAAATCCTTCATAAAATACCAAATTAAAATGTAGTTCCAAGTATGTAGACGGGGCAAAATCCTTCATAAAATACCAAATTACAATGTAGGTCCAAGTATAGACGGGACAAAATTCCTTCATAAAATACCAAATTAAAATGTAGGTCCAAGTATAGACTGGGCAAAATCCTTCATAAAATACCAAATTAAAATGTAGGTCCAAGTATAGACGGGGCAAAATCCTTCATAAAAAACCAAATTAAAATGTAAGTCCAAGTATATAGACAGGGCAAAATCCTTCATAAAATACCAAATTAAAATGTAGGTCCAAGTATATAGACGAGGCAAAATCCTTCATAAAATACCAAATTAAAATGTAGTTCCAAGTATGTAGACGGGGCAAAATCCTTCATAAAATACCAAATTAATTTAGAAAACAAAATATGTATTTTCATACAGAAATTGTATGTGATATTTCATTGATAAATCAACAAATATCCAAAATATTTCATGAATTAAAAATATGACTGCCTTAATGTTAAGGAGCCAAAGCGATCCATTGATGAGACAGGCATGGTGTAGTGGTATGGTGGTATAATGTAAGAAAATAAAATACATTTGTAGTCTGATATATTTATATGTATTTGATTTAGCTGTCAAATCATATAAATTTACTGCCCACTTTATAAAATGCTATACCAATATAATGACCTTTATCTCAAAATGACTTGCAAAAAATGGCACCAATAAATAAAATATCTACATATCTATAATACTATACATACATGTATATGCTTTCAGCTGTATAAGGAACTAAAGGTACATTAATTGTCATCTAATGAAATACATATTTTCTCCTAATGTTTCCTTCTTCTCATCAAATTTATTGCTTTTCAGTAATTAAGGTACTACTTGCAGGAAGTCAATTGATAAAATTTTTGGAAGTTTTTCATCAGACTTATATAATTGAAGACTTTTTGTAAATGTTTATATTATTTAATTTAAATAATTTATTTAAAAATTTAAATATTTAAAATAAATCTAAAAATGGACAAAACATAAATTTTCATTTTTCAACAAATAATAATTGATAAAAATAGAATGTAAATAAAAATGAGGTATATCACTCACCAGGACGATCAGCGATGATTTTCACAGGTGTATAATGTTTACATCTTCGTAATTACTTGATTGATTTACATAGGACGTTTATCATGTTGTCAAAAACCAAGTGAAACGTAACTATTCCTTTCATTTTTTTCTGTTATTTTCATTGGCTATTAGGCCAGCCAAACAAAATTAATTATGTTACTGTAAGAGGATGTTTCCCGTACTACTTGACTGAACAATGTAATCAGTGAATGTAATACCTTCATAAAAAAATTAAATATCATATCATTTAACCTTTGTGTATTTGTTGCATATCAAAATATTGAGGTTCCTGAACAGAAATGGATATATTGTAAATTTTATTAGACCATAATGTCATTGTGATACTTGCTAATGACTTAAAATAGACAAAAGCTACCCGTGATTACTGGTTCCCAAAACAAGCAGAGTTACCAGTATTATTTGTTAATACAGATTTCCCATGATTTTCTTATATTGTTAAAGTGGCCTTAAACACCATAATCCTACCCTATCCCATGATTTTCTTAAGTTTAAAATACTAGTTGCCTTATTCTTTATCAGTCTATTTATATTATTTATCACAATTCAAATGTAAGAACTCCGGGTTCAGAGGTAAGTTTTCAGCTGATTCTTGGAGAAGTCACAACACTTGTACTTTTATTTGAAAAAGAAATTCTAATACATTTGAGAATGTAAGATGCTATTCAAAATGCTTGACGTTAAACGTCTTTATTCAATTAAATATACAATATTCTGGAGCCTGAACTACTGTAAATTCGGAAATTATTGCGTTCATTTATTATTGTGATCTTCGAAAATTTTCACAGATTGCGATTTTTATTATTGCGAAGCATGAAGTCCTCCAGTACAAATGGATACTTATGATTCCGAAATGCGAGATTTAATTATTGCAATTTCACATCAGTCGCATTTTTTGCAATAATAAAAACATCGCAATAATTTCTGAATTTACAGTATTCAGATCAGTGGTCATCCTGCAAGACTTTTCAAATGTGAATTGGTTCATTTCTATGAATTATTATTTTATAAACATATTACATTCATTCCTTTCTGCAGGAATCTGTGGTATAGAAATGGGACCTAGATTTTGCATTGAAAGAAACTCTTCTGAAAGAGCTGTCCATGTCTTGTTTGAAGAATGCCTAGCTGCCCTTTCAAATAAAACTGCAGCCTGTATTGAACAACAGTTTATCAGTAGTCGTAGCGGTCAATTGCAAGACAAGATTTTCAACTTGATTAATTTATCTCCCCTTTTAATTGGTGGCAATCAAAGCACCAATTTGTGTGTTCATCCCAGTGTTACCATAAATACAAACCATAAAGGGAAATAACTCCTTACATGTTATACTTCCTTGAATGTATCACAATAGTTCGTGTTCAATGACTTGAGGTGATTGTTTGGTTAAATTTGGTAAAATTGTTGACCATCTTTGTTTAAACTTTCTTTTTTTAATGTGATAATCTATTATTTATAAAGTTTGCTGATTAATTAACATCAAGCAACAATATATGCACAGTGTAATTATAGATCATAAAGGGAAATAACTCCTTACAAATGTATCCCAAATAAAAGTTCATGTGATACATCTATTAATCATAAAGTTTGCTGATTAATTTAATTAAATTATTTAATAAATATGACTTTCATTGATTGACATTTATCAAATTCTTCGGTTTTCTATGTTCAAATAAATCACTAAATGATAATTTTAACCACTAAAACATACAATCTAATTAAAATTGGTTTTCAAACACAGAGGTTCACAATAAGGAGAGTTTTAATCAATAACTACCCAAATGTAACTACAGACCATTTTTTTTTTCAAAATTCAACCAAACATTATCTCTTTAGAATTCAACTGCTGGTCTTAATAGTACTTTTACATGTTGTTATAGATACGTATATTTTCAAACACAAAGTTTCATGATGATGCAACTATGACGTTCAAAATAAGTAATATCTGAATGATATCACACCATTTTATACATACAATGTATATAGAATATACATTCCTTGTCTCGTAACATAAAATTTATCAGTATGGGGCTTAAGAATAGGTAGAAATGTGCATTTTGCAGTGTAATTTCTAACTTGTTCAGTGCCGAATACAAATAAATTTGATATTCTAAGACAAGGTATGTATACCAGTATCCTGTTTATTCTTAAGCATTGAAATCATCAATAATGAAGAAAAACAATGAAATTTCAATAGAAAACAAGGGCAACGAAAAGCGTGGCATATTCCCATGCCTAAAAATTTGCACCGGTGACCTTGACCTTTGATCTATGACCATGAAAATCAATACGGTTCCAGATTCTATTCAGGACTAAGTATGTACCAAGTTTGGTCAAAATCCATTGAAGGATGTTGATTCTAGAGTGTTCACAAGGATGTTACGGAAGGACGGACGGACGGTATAGTTACTATATCCCTTTGCAACTTTGTTGGCGAGGGGATAACAAGCTACACTTAACGTCATAAATGAAATTCCATGATTTCATAAAATGACGTCATGGCAAAAAGTGATATACAGTCAGTGACTGTTTTAAGCAAACAGTTACACAATCTATGAATTTCAGTCGCTCAAATTCCCCACGGCATGATAAAGTAAAATATTAGTGTTTATCATCACAATACATTCCAGTATACACGGTATAATATACAGTTACACTTTCTTATGTAGAATTCTAACATGACCTCCTTCTTTCGCTTTGTTAACAAACGAGGGAGTTATCTATTCGGTATAATCTCATTAGCACATGTGCTGATGAATGTGACTGACTTTTCCATTATCAGCATAAATTGTAACCCGAATAATGCCAATAGAGGGCCCAGTATTATTCGAGTTACATAAATTGTGTGCGACATTTTCCGCAAGCGTAAATATAAATTACCACCTTCCAATCAAAGTATACTACCGTATTTGTACTCTTAGACATATCAGAATCGAAATAAATCATGGAAGCCAGAATGTGTTTTGAGTTTTAACATGGATTGGCAGATATTAGAAAATTGTATCCCTCGCTTCTGGCTCGGGATAAAATAATAATATCCGCCAATCCATGTTCAAACTCGCAACACATTCTGGCTTCCATGATTTATTTCTTAAGTAGAAGTAACCTACTGTTTTAGTTTGAATTAAACGAGTATTCAAGTTATCAGGACAAACCTAACTAATGATTACTATAAATGCTTCATATTCTTAATTCATCCATAAAAATGACTTATCTGAGTTCAAGATAATAAGAAAGGACTCTATGAACTTCTATCATCATTTTGTAGATATATGCAGGTATTAGTTGAAATTTGCTACAAAAAAATTAAGTTTGATTGATTCAAAAAATTAAATAAAATGTTTAGACAACTTGCGTTGGATACAATATTCTTTTACTTTCTAAAAAAAAAAGGCCTCTGATTTTGAATACACATTGTATCAGAAATGTCCAATCTATTGTCCCCCATCCCAAAAGTCAAATATATTTTTAACATCTTTGGACAGCTTATACATAAGTTAGATACAATTTACTTTTATTTTTTCTAAAAACAAACCCTTCATTTTTGAATATATCTGGAAAGTCCAACCTATTGTCCCCCACACCAAACGTCAACAATAGTTTTACATCTTTGGACAGCTTATGCTTTTGAATATATCTGGAAAGACCTACCTAGTGTCCCCCATCTTCAAATGTCAAACATTTTAAAAACATTTCATATCCTTTAGATGAATGTATATATCTGTTAAAGGATCTCCTTATAAAACCTTGTGTATATTGCTGTGTTGTCAATCAATACAGTATAATTTATTTCCTTTCTAACCTTTTTATGGTTCACTTTATAGTATACCTATTAGACAGAAGTACATTCTCAACTAATAAAAATAAAACATATAAGTAATACTGTGTATCAATACAGATGTACCGGTATTAACTTTATTATATATACTTAAGAATATTGTCAACTTGAAAAGATGAGGGATATTTTGACATTCATTCACAATGGATTGTGTAAGAAATGAAAGAGTATATAATAAGAGAAATATTTAATTTCTCCTCAAAAAGAATATCCAAAAAGATGGACTCTCCCATTCAAAGAATGCTGAATTATCAGAACAACTCTCCTATATGCAGTTTATAATTCAGCAGAACCAGTTTATACTAAAGCATGAACTAAAGGTTATGTTTTACACAAAAACATAGACCCCCCCCCCTCCCCCCCAACATTCTTTAAGGAAAGATAACTTGTAATTCCCATATGAAGTGGAAAAGAAGTTGTGCATACAAACTTTTTGATGACATACTGACATGAAATCCAAAAGGGAAATAACTCTTTCAAACGTGGTCAGACCAAACTACAGTAAGTGAATTATTGACCAGAACAATTTAATTTTCAGTTAGATGATGACAAGGTCTGCTTTGTACTAGACCAACACGATAAGGATTTTTATTGTGCTAGCTCACTGAGACAACAGTCCGCAGATAGACAACAAATTCAAATTTATAGTTTTTGGACTTGAACCCACGATCTACTGCACCACTGACCCGCCGCAAGCCACTAACAAACTTCATCACATAATGTTGTATCGAGTACACCTCCACATGAGTGGGATTCGAACTCACAACTTCAGTGGTGATAGGCACTGATTGCATAGGTAGTTGTAAATCCAACTACCATACAATCACGACCAAACATTTTCGAAGTGATATGAATATCTGCTTGTAATAAGCAAGCATACAAAACTATGAGGAAGTCCCATTTAAAATATGGGAGGAGCTACGCATACAAACTTTTTGAAAAATATTCTGGGTCAAAAAGGACAAAAACTGCTGTAATGATATACAAATCTTCAAGTGGTAATAAGCATGCAAAAATATCAAGAATTTCAATTTAAAATGTAGCAGAAGACGACGAGAAGTTACACATAGATGAAGGAACAAGACAAAAACTGAGAGAGGAGATTTGATAAATCAGTCGATGAAAAACTCAATTAAAAATCCTGATATCTGAAATCTTTGCAACTTAACAAAAGTGAAGCGCCTTTGATTTATTTCATAAATATCATTTTTTTTAAATCGGATTTCTGTACACATCAGCTTTAATTAAATATGTAACATATCATCAATCGATAAAGTTGTGTTCGATTAAAACCGGTTTACAATTGGTGTCATACCTAATTACACAAAGTGTGTTTGCAGGCTGAGGTTGTGGAGTTTTTCATATAGAGTGTTTTCATCCCTAAATTATGGTCAGGAAAAAGTTGACTTTAGCAGAAAGGTGGCAAGCTGTTGGCATGTCACAGGCAGGTCTTAGCAATAAAAGGGTAGCAGGGCAAATGGGGGTACACCATTCTGTCACTGATCGTCTAATACAGCATTTGCAAGCGACAGGAATGGTAATTATGAATGTCTGCGATCTGGCAGGCCCTGCAAAACTACACCTAGAGAGGTTTAGGCTAATAGCCTGGTGTGCCAGCAGAAACCGTTTTGCTACATCAGCTCATATTCGAGTTGAATTGAATTTTTGGGGTCTTGTAACTGTAAGGACTAATAACAGATGGCTCAAAGAGCAGCACCTGAGCACAAAGCGATCTATAAAACAGCCACAACTGATATTACGTCATTGGCAAGCTCGATGCAATTGGTCATATGACCATCTCTGTTGGAATATTCATAATTGGAAGAGTCCATTGGCCAAACGAAAGTCAATTTTTATTGCGCCCTGTAGATGCCTGCATTCTGGTGGCATATAAAGACTGCATTTTATTATGGGAACATGATGGGTACAACTGCATTTGGTGGCAGCAGTGTAACTATCTGGGGAGCTTTTCTTTTAATTGTAGGTTAGACTTACATGTCTTACAAGGTAACTTCAATGGCACTCATACCGCGATACTGTGCTTAACGTACAGGTTGTACCCCATTTTGATAATCATCCATGATTGGCTGTTATGCTGATCTTTATGGTGATTACGCCAGACAGCACGGAGCTCTCATTTTAAGAGAATTCTGGCAACAAGAGGCAATTGACACATTACAGTGTCCTGCCATGTTCTCTGATATGAACCCAATTGAGCACGTAAGGGACTTTATTGGTATTAAAGTGAACCAACATAATCCACAATGTCAAGATATTGCTGTATTAACAAACGGAGGAGATTTGGCATAAACATGATGGTTATTCTCGCTACTAAGTAATTGTGTATGATGAGGCCTCTCCATACATTCATTCAAAGGTTCTAAAAAAAAATTATGACTCGCCTGTTTTCTTAAATTGCTGAAAAACAATAAAAAAATAAAACTTTTTTGAAGCTTTAAAATGTGTGTGTTATCTCCCTTTTTTCCACTTGTAATAACCAACAATTTGATTTCATAATCAGCTTCAAATATGACTCAAATTGTAGCCTGTGATCTAATCCCGGTCTAATCCATAATGAAATATTATCAACTTCAAGGAGACACATTGTTACTTAGAGTGTGAGAATTGGGAAATGTGGTATCACAATTCACTATAATAAAATGTTTGCTCAAAATATATTTTTATCTTTATTTGACACTAACAGTAGATCAATAAATCAGGTTAGGTATATCACAGCAAACCAGGTTAGGTATATCACAGCAAACCAGGTTA
>MJUT01061430.1:167718-203142 GCA_002080005.1 Gigantidas platifrons
AATGTAGTGACCTGGATTAGATGTCACTTTAAGAGAGCTCTAGGGTAGGGTGAGTGATGGTAGAGACTATACAGATACATGTATAATGTAGTGACCTGGATTAGATGTAACTTTAAGAGAGCTCTAGAGTAGGGTGAGTGATGGTAGAGACTGGACAGATATAATGTAGTGACCTGGATTAGATGTCACTTTAAGAGATCTCTAGAGTAGGGTGAGTGATGGGAAGAGACTGTACAGATATAATGTAGTGACCTGGATTAGATGTCACTTTAAGAGAGCTCTAGAGTAGGGTGAGTAATGGAAGAGACTGGACAGATATAATGTAGTGACCTGGATTAGATGTCACTTTAAGAGAGAGCTCTAGGGTAGGGTGAGTGATGGTAGAGACTGGACAGATATAATGTAGTGACCTGGATTAGATGTCACTTTAAGAGAGAGCTCTAGAGTAGGGTGAGTAATGGTAGAGACTGCACAGATATAATGTGACTTAAATTAGATGTTTGGAAACCTTAACACTTGAGATGTGGGTTTGGGTTATGGTGTTTAATGCCACTTTCAACAATATTTCATAAAGACATGGCAGTGACTTGCGACAGGTCTGTGGTTTTTTCCAGGTACTCCGGTTTCCTCCATAAAAAAAAAGTGGCATTAGCCCCTTAAAACCATTCAACCAACCATTAACCATTTTTCCGAAAGGTTTTTTTAAAGGTTTCATAAAAAAAACAACAGATAAACAATCCACATACAACCAGAAGTTCAGAGAGTCTGTATGGATCACCTGATTATCATTAATACTTTTTTAGTTGCTAAGAAGAAGCATTTATTCTTTTTTTTTCCCATAGTGTCTTATAATAAATACTGTGGTGATATCTTGGTTTTCCTATCTATATAAAACTAGAGGCTCACATGAGCCTGTATCGCTCACCTTACATAACTAAGTCCTCTTAAGAATGTCTGCATGCCGAATACATCTAAGTTACTATTCAAATCCCATAGGGTTCTATGTTAAAACTACGTCTGCTCATGGCAGCCATCTTGGATGGAGGTAGTAGTCACCAGACACAATTTTAAAAGTATACTACCCAAGGACCATCCATGCCATATTTGCTTTAAATTGGCCGACTGGTTTCAGAGGGAAGACTTTTAAACAATTTTCCCATAGAGTCCTATGTTAAAACTATGTCCGCTGACTGCGGCAATCTTGGATGGAGGTCGGGCTCACAGGACATAATTTTGAAAGTTGACCACCTAAGGACCATTCATGCCATGTTTGCTTTAAATTGACTTGCTGGTTTCAGAGGAGAAGACTTTTAAACATTTTTTCCATAGGTCCTATGTTAAAACTAAGTCGAGTCATGGTGGCCATCTTGAATTTCCGATCAGTAAACGATTCACAAGTTTAGTACAGGATCACCCAATGATCATTCCTGTAAAGGCACAATTCAATTGGCTTAGTGGTTTCTAACAAGAAGATTTTAAAAATTTTGACCAATCAGAACACATTATGGGCCCTGGCAGCCATGTTGGATTTCCGATCAGTGCCAAAAACACAAATCTTGTATATGACCATCTAATGAACATTTCTGCCAAGTTTGGCTCAAATCTGTTTCGTGGTTTCAGAAAAAAAGATGAAAATGTGAAATTCCCATAGGGTCCAATGTTAAATTAAGTCTAGTCATGGTGGCCATCTTGAATTTCCGATCAGCAAACGAATCACAAGTTTAGTACAGGATCACCCAATGATCATTCCTGTAAAGTCATAATTCAATTGGTTCTGTGGTTTCTAGCAATAAGATTTTTAAAATTTCGACCAATCAGAACACATTATTGGCCATGGCAGCATATCCAAGTTTCATATCTCACATTCTGAGGGTTGATTGCTTGCTTGTGAACTTATTTACATATCGACTAACAAACTCAGTCAGAATTTTAAACAAAAATTAAAATAGGAACATGTCTGTCTTCGACCAATCACTAATCTATCGTTATTTATATTTTATGTGATCATACTCACTACTACTGTTACTGTCATAGTCTTTCCCATATACGGTATAATTTAATGTAAAAAATTACCGTTTTCAGCAACAGAAATTATCTTGAATTTAAACACAAGTGAGTGAACTTGAAGTAATTACCAAAATCGTTAAATTAAGTATATGCGGAAATAAGTACAAGTACTGTACATTGTTTATTGAAAGTAAATAAGTAAACCAACACCTTCCAAATGTAAAATTAGGTAGGACATAATACAAGGACTTGTCCAACTTATAAATCTTCTACCATATATGTAAAGGGTAACAAAGAAACTCTACACACCTGCTTCCGTTTTAGGTTTTAATATGAACTAAAGGTACTGCTGGATGCAGGAGTCCTGCATTGATACATAAATGGAAAAACTTAACTGTCCGCTACGCGGGACTAATACCCCCCACGTCCCCATAATCTTAATTGAGCCGAAACATATTTGGAACACAACTTTTAGACTCATAATTCTGGGAAAACTTGATGGACCAGAATATAATACTAATGTGCACATCTTCATATTAGGATCTTGCAATACACAAAGTTTCATGAACTTCTGATAAATCATGTAGGAGAATTTGCGATGACAAAGTGCATACTGAATTGTCTCAAAATTTCTAAGTCCAAAGAAGCATAACAGGGGTAAAACTCAATGGACCAAGATATCCTACTATTGAGCACATCTACATATTAGGATCTTGCAATGTACAAAGTTTCATGAAATTCTGATTAATCAACCCAGAGGGTGTGCCGGGTGTAGAATAGGCACCCGGTTTCTCCATCCTAGAGGCACTACTCCTCTAAAAGGGGTAAACCCCGCGGGAACCCCGGGGTATAGAAATGGGACCAAGAGCTTCTTCGGCTTGAAGGGGCATCCGTCGGTTGTGCAGGATGTATACATTGACAACCAACCCGTCCTTCGGATCAGACATAAATAAAACTGAGGTCCCGTGTTGAGAGATTGCCACCCTCTTCGCACGTTAAAAAAGCCAGTGTAACAGCTCATTATGAGCATCATGCTCATGATGAGTGGTCCATAGGAGACCTGTTGCACTGGCAAAATTCTCCGTCCCTACCCATCACATTTCCTTGTTTCGAGTCCCGTGGCGTTTAAATTATTCTCGTCCTGGATATAGCTGAAAAATTGCTCGCTGGACGTTAAACATCAATCAATCAATCAATCTGATTAATCATGTAGGAGAGTTTGCGATGACAAAGTGCATACTGAATTGTCTCCAAATTTCTAAGTCCAAAGAAGCATAACAGGGGTAAAACTCAATGGCCCGAGATATCCTACTAAAGTGCACATCTTATTAGGATCTTGCAATGTACAAAGTTTCATGAACTGCTGATTAATCATGTAGGAGAATTTGCGATGACAAAGTGCATACTGAATTGTCTCAAAATTTCTAAGTCCAAAGAGGCATAACAGGGGTAAAACTCAATGGACAATAAAATCCTTTATACTGCAAAATTCACACATCATGATCTTAACTTCCACAAAGTTTGGTGGAAATAGGACAAAAGATGTGGAAGGTGGTCCGGACAGACGGAGAGACGGACAGACAGACCGTGAGTGAGTGAGGCCGATTCCTATATACCCCCAAACTATGTTTGCGGGGGGGGGNGGGGGGGGGGGTATAAAAAATAGCCGTCACTGTCTATCTTTAATAAATAATTGTGCTATCGATCAGTTTCTACAACAAATATGTCGATCATTTCAATATATCCACATGTACACGAAGCTATCATATGATTTCAAAAAAAGGTGTCCTTCTCATAAATATTGATCAAAATATCCAACAGTTGAAAATTGAAAATACAATTTTGATCAATCTATTTCCATAACAGTTTCTATTTGGTCAGCTAAGTGAGGGAGGCAGTATATAATAATTGGATTATTATTTGGTTAGCTAAGTAAGGGAGGCAGTATATAATAAATGGATTATTATTTGGTTAGCTATTAAGTAAGGGAGGCAGTATATAATAAATGGATTATTATTTGGTTAGCTAAGTGAGAGAGGCAGTATATAATAAATGGATTATTATTTGGTTAGCTAAGTAAGGGAGGCAGTATATAATAAATGGATTATTATTTGGTTAGCTAAGTAAGGGAGGCAGTATATAATAAATGGATTATTATTTGGTTAGCTAAGTAAGGGAGGCAGTATATAATAAATGGATTATTATTTGGTTAGCTAAGTAAGGGAGGCAGTATATAATAAATGGATTATTATTTGGTTAGCTAAGTAAGGGAGGCAGTATATAATACATGAATTATTATTTGGTTAGCTAAGTGAGGGGGGCAGTATATAATAAATGGATTATTCATCTTATGGGCACCCTTTATGTACATTGTGAAATTTGTTACTGTTCTGTGGAACTTTTCAACTTGTACAAGATTAAAAAAAAGCAAAGTGATTAACATTTCTCACTTTTGAGATAGACCAGTTCCTATTTTTAGCGATGTGAGATTGTCTTATCTTGCACTAGTGCAAGACAAAAAAATCACGTGCGTTTTACCGGCAAATACATGCTGTACAGTTTATGTCAACTGCCCCAGTTCTCCATGCTTCACCAATAAAACCACGATTCTATTACATAAGTATTTTTAAATTAATGTATGTATACTATTCTGCTAGCTAATAATTTAACTATCGTGCACCTTTCATGTTTCACGGTGTATGACTTTCAAGTCAATGTTTGTTTACTTTGAGTAAATAATAGAGTGCTCTCCCTTGTTAGTAACTAACATACCTCCCTTTGACCAAATTCAAATATTTTTTCACAGCCACAGGTGTAGTGTTGAGTTACATTTATCATATATTTATTAAATACATTGTATTTTATTATGAAATACATTTAAAATACTGCCAAGACACGGATGCATATGAATAAATTGACTATTTACTTCAGCAATGGAAACAAAATTTGCGGGAAAACGCTCGATCGGGAATGTAAACAAAACAATTAGGTAACAGCTGATTAAAGTGAGAAATAAAATCAAACACTGGCAAAAAGTGCAAGACAGGGTAATCTCCGACACCCTCGGGTGTCAGAGATTTCCCGGTCTTGCACTTTTGCCGGTGTTAGATTCTATATGTCTATACATTGTAGCAAATATTTATAGAACAATCATTTATAAGTAAACAAGGACAGTGATGACTATGTTTTAGGATAAATTGAAAACAACAAACAGATGTGTAGAGTTCCATTTTGCTCATTTAAGCATTGTTGGTAACTCACAGCTAACCACGCTTCATTACTCACTAATCACATGCGAGTCAATTCATATGAAAACCGTTGTTTCACGCTTGTTCTGTAACTGATCTATATTAGTAGTTTCTATACCAACATTACATCACTCAAATTTTCCTATTGGATTGAAGAGATCATGAAAGATATTATCTGACTAGTCGACATACATGTAGCATTTATCTCAGATAACCCACTGGTAATTGTGACCCTTTCATTTCCTTTGATCATTTTAATATCCAGGGAAATCCTTTTCTTTTTAAAACTGTCATGTGATTAACTGTGAAACATTGGGTCTGGACAAAGAGCTTTAAAATGACTAATGAGTAAACAATGACTACATGTGTGAGGATTTTTGTCAGTTGACCCACGGGTGATTGGTGGAGAGTATCGGAACATGATTAGCCATGGGTTACTGCCAATGCCCATTAAGGTATACATGTATATTGCATACTAGTAATTAAAGATATTTATACTAGAGCGATTTTGTAAATTGGTGGTGGGTTCACCGAGCAGCTTGGACAGCCATTATTATACCAGTATCTGGAACAATTTATTGATAGGCTTTATCATACTGGTTGTGGCACTTAAATTTATTGTAATTTTATCCTGCGCATTCACTCCGTTGCTTATACAGTTGCTCAGGATTACACTACAAAAGTAGTGGTACTCCAGACAATGGAGGAAAGAATATAAAGAAGAAGTATGCTAGAAATGAGACAACACCCCATGGGATAAGATAAGATGAGTTTTATTTATAGTCGGCATGTTAAAAATAACAATACAACACAGGCCCTAGTTAGTAGTGGGCTTTTGACCGACATAACTTTCCATCTTTTTATTTGTATTTTTGTACAGGGTTTAATTATGAAGATAGTAATGAAGTCAATATACTATTTACACACTAATACCAATTTGTACATTAATATTTGTTACTATATGGATAAGCACGAAACCATGGTGTCATTAGTGATGGGAAAGGTGATCATTCAAAAATCTAATCTCGTTGAGATTTTATGACATTTACACAAAAATCTGGGATTAAATTAAAACATGACACAAACCTAACTGTTGCCATGAATTGTCGATGTCTAAGTTTTGAGCTATTTGTCTTGTGATACTGTATGGTAGATGGTAAATATAGCGATTTTGTTTTTCGTGCATCTTTTCTTTCAATTTTGAGGTAGCCATATTGAACAGGAAGTTTTTTCTATAAAGGGGATTTCCCTGTATAAAAATATATTTTTAGAATAAATTGTTGACGAACAGTGGGCGCGTTCACAATTCTCCCGATGGTGTCTATTGGTACATTTATTTACCAATGGCATACCATCAACACCAATGATTGCCATTGGTACTTTCTATTGGTAACCAATTCTGCAGACAAACAACAGTCGAGTTAGAATTACCAACGCGGGCTTTTCATAAAACAAAATGGTGACCACAAGTGTTAAAAGAAAAGTTTGGAGATACCAAAGGGGTAATCATAATCCGTAAATAGAAGCAGGAGAGACAACACAATGGCCAAAAGGAAAACAAATGTCCGAAGCAATTTTACCGATATTATTGAAGCTGAATGGGTTTATTTACAAATTTATAGTAAAGGGAAATTATTTTTATTTACTAGTTTTTCTCAGTAAATATTCATGTTACATGAAGGGCACTGACCAGAGACGTTAAAATCGCGGGATGCAACGAATACAGTACATCTCAAGACATTTCCTAATAAATCACGGGCATGCCTCATGTCTTACATCCAATGCCAGGTTTTTACTGCGGTCATAAAATTTATCTAGATAGCTCAACCGTCGCTGTACCCTTGCTGAGCCATTAAAGAACATGGTGTCCACCTCTAATGCCTAGGAGATACATGTACAGGTAAACTGATCGTGGTATTACAGTTGTGATCTTGGTTAAAATGAGATCCGTGACTATTATGGGAAAAGGGGGCATACTTTATTTTTTTGTCTTTGTCACGGCTTGAATAAATCATAAATTTGTGTTATTGCATTTAATTAATGACCAATGATGATTTACTCTAAGTTGCTAACGTAAAAAGTATATAAAAATCTTGACATAATTTAATATTGCCAGTAAATAATTAATAAAGAGAAACTTATAATTTTTTTTATAATAAAAATCTTCTTTTTATTTCGTTATATAATTAAATATATGGAATCAAATAGGTACAGATGGCTACCAAAGGTACAGATGGTCACCAATGTTACCAATGGTGAATATCTAGCCATTGGCAAACAAATAGCCGTACACAGTTTAAAGGCTACCAATGGAACCTTTGGCTAACAATAGTACCTTTGGTAACCAATGGCAAGATCAACATTTTCACCACTGGTACAATTGTGAACGCACCCAGTGTGACAGACCACTGTCTAACGATATTTACTTTGATAATGTTCCGTTATTTTAAATGGAATTATAGATTGAATATCTAATTATATTTTTATTTTAGAATTTAGACATGCTGTAGTTCGTACCAGGATTTAATGATAAAATTCGTAAATATTTTCTACATATCCGGTGTCGACAACTTATAGTTACCCTATGAAAATTATCTACCGGAAGTTGGCGGTAGCTAATTTTCATACGGCGTAGCTATAAAAAAAATAACTACCTACGAAAATAAGTTATAGTTGTAGTACTGTATATCTAGTACAACAGCCTGATGTACGGTACAGTTCGAGTCGGCCAATGGCCGACGAGAACACAGTACCGTACATCAGGGTGTTGCACTGGATATACAGTACTACAACGGGCTTGTATTCTGATTGGTCAGTTTGCAGCTGTCAAAATATTTGATGGACATGTCAAAATTTCGCGGTGTTAAAGTCACGTAATCAAAACCCGTGCAGCCAAACACTAATCGCGGGAAATCAGTGTAGTCTGGGTGTCCAAAATGAGCGGTTGGAATATACCCGACTTTTTGTTTGCGGCAGACGAAATAGGCGATTTAACATTATCACAGGCATACTCACAAAAAAAATAATTCTTGTACCTTTAGGGTCAAAATTTTCGGATTTACTGTTTCTTGGGTGTACAAAATGTTGCTGTTTGGGGTGGGGGAGGGGGGGTGTAACTCGAAATATTGGTACTTTTATGAGGTAATGTTGATAAAAATGCATATTTTGACATATTTCTTGCTTATTTAAAACCAAAATTTGGCACCAGAAATTGTATGCAGAGTTATTTTTTGGGGTTCATTTTTTCAACAGGCATTTTTTTGGGTGCGTTTGAAAATTTTATTATTTTTGGGAGATGAAATTTATTTTCTATGACGAGTCTAGGTACAGAAAATTTTGGTGAGTATTCCCCTAGGATTTAACTGTCGTATATAAAATCCGGTACATGCACAATGTGAGGAAAATGTTGACACGTTTAACTTTTGTCAGCCCGAGCTGAAATAACAATACTGAAAAAAATGTAATAACAATATACCGAACTCCAGGGCATATTTAAAAAAGGATATCCATTAAAAATGACGAATACAAGAAAAAACGGACATTCATGAAATTTTATTTGTTGATCGCGAGATATTTCAGTTGTATTCCGGTGTTTAACTTGGGGGGGTAAATCTCATGTTTTTGGTTTTTTGTTTGTTTGTTTGTTTGTATCTTTCAGTAAACAAATACTGTAAATTCAGAAATTAATGCGATATCTTTATTAAAGCGAATAATTTTTCTCTTAGATTTTTTTCTTCTTTTCTTAGTGGGCTTTCTGATAGCTTGGTGTCTGTTTAGTGTTACTTCGAGACATTTAAATGTGCGCAATTTTCACTGTATCCTTTTTTGTTGGTATCTTGTTATTTTAGAAATAATTAGGAAGTTGTTGTACATTTTGACCGTGCTACAACATCTCAGTCTGGAAGTTGTAGTACAGTTAAGCCCCGCCTCTGTGTGGCTATCAGGAGTTATTGTACACCTAACATCAAAGGGAATTAACACACATCATAATACAAGCTACATTGTAGCATAAACTTATAGGATTTATCTCCCTTATAATGTTTACCAAAGTACAAATTCTGTATTTCCAATGGAGGGACAAAATGAAAAACTGCATGTACATAAATTAAACAGGAAAAGAGTTACTGATTGACAAAGAGAAGTATATAGATCTACACAATATAAAATAAAATAAACAATAGATATTAGTGGTGTTCATAGTTACTTTAGTTTAAACATATTTTATTGTCCAAAAACATGACAATAGGATCAGATACAAGTTTTTCAACTTAGAACATCTTCTCCTTTATATAAACAATATACAGATACAGTTCATAGTTGAGCATCAAGATGCTACCTATGCTATATAGCATGTGATTAAGTTACAAACTATCTGTTTTTCAATTTACCAACAGAGTTTCAAAACACGATGTATCATTTTTATATATTGGTGGACTATTTATGGTAGAATTTGATATTTATTTGATGTTCAAACTATACAAATTATTCTTTAAGATCACATCTGATAATGAAAATTCATTTGTTCCAAGTCCGAATTCAAATTTCATGAAAAAACGTATTCTTATTTTACATATTTATTATTAATAACGAATTAGACCCCATTGGAAATAAGCTGAATGGCTTTCATGGGCTATCCTTGGTGAGAAAGTTCTCAGCAGCTACAATTGGTGGATTGAAGTTTCAGTTAAAGATGGCAGTTTTATGTTTTATTTTTAACTTAACGAGAAATTTTTAAACACTTGTGTATGATGTTGAAATTTTTAAACCTAAATATATTTTACCTTTTACCTTTACCTTTACTAGATGATGCGTTTTTATTAGCAAAGTCATTACATTTCAAAGGTTCATATTCTTGGTTTACCTATATAAATAATATATGTAATGTTAATAACATAGACTGAGATGAAATAGAACATCTTGACTATCAAAAAGAAAAAGTTTCTTTTGAGAAAAGATTAAAAGTTAAATTAAAATATAACTATGAAACATTATTTTTTTAAAAACTTCATGCTTTAACAGAAAACAGCAAACTATTCTTATACAGTAAATTAAAATCTGATTATGAAATCAATGAATATTTACTACATACAAATTTTGAAAACAGAAGAAATTTATGTAAAATGCGAATTAGTGACCACTTTTTAGAAATAGAAAGAGGTCATCATAAAAGATTAAAAAGAAATGTTAAAAAGACTTTGCCAAATGTGCAATATGAATGTAATTGAAGATGAAATTCACTACTTTTTCCATTGTCCAAAATATAATGATATTAGAAAAGAATTAGAAATGAATATACAGAATAATTTTCTAAGTACACTAAACAATAATGAAAAATATATACAGATAATGTCTTTGCCGAATCATTTGCGGTATGTTGCTCCATTTATTAAAAAGTCTTTAATATTGAGAAAAGTGGACTCTATAACTGTATGATTTTACAAATTTAATTTGTCTGTATAAGACTGTCTTGTTATTCTTTTAATTTGTACTTAATTAATGATTGTCCTTTGTCTGCTTTGTATATACGTTTTTTGTATAATTGTATGCCATCAACCCCTTGGGGTAAAATTGTGCATTTCAAATAAATATAAATTAATCACACTTTTAACGTTGCTAACCGTGTTACCCTCTTGAAATAAAGAAATTACTCATTTACTTACATGTACTTATTGACACAGGGGCCAGATGAGTTTTTTCATGTACCTATATACCTGTATACCAACAAGGGTACGAACTCGGCAGTAATAAAAATTTAGGTATGTCTTGTTTAACTGAGTAGAAAAAAATACCAGGAATTTTATACGTATAAAGTTTGCTGGCCATCGTTTTGTCCGACCTGGCCATTTTTAGCAGAAAGTACGGATTTGGTCTGCTGTAACTTTTTTATTTTTAGACGTACAGGGTTCAAATAAGTTTTTTTCTAAAGAAAAAATATTCAGCTTTCAGTCTATATCACCTTTATACGTATAAAATTTCTGGTATTTTTTTCAACTCAGTTAAACAAGACATACCTAAATTTTGAATACTGCCGAGTTCGTACCCTTGTTGGTATATAGGTATATAGGTACGTGAAAAAACTCATCTGGCCCCTGTGCTTATTGACACTGTCTTCTGAATTCAATAAAAAATGAAATTGTGTTCCATGTTTAACCTTGAAAGTTGGTAACTTTATTTATTACAATATTAAAGAACTGGTAGCTATTAGATTCATATTTTTGGCATACTAATGAAAAAAAATGTATTTCATCTTCTCTAGGTAATATCTATAGGATTTTAAAGGACCAATTCAAAACTGAAACTATTTGCACACTCTTGATGTCAATTTCTTATTTGGATTTTGTAAATATAGAACCCTAAATCACAGAATTTACTCTACCTTAATCCCTGGATGGATTTTCACAAAACTTTCAGACAATCTTGTTTAAATAATGATAATGTGCACCTCCTATTTAATTTTTGGATTTTTTTTATTTTATTTTATTTTTGGGATTTCCACTAGGAGTACAAGGACTCCCTTAGGCACATATATCATGAGGTTGGCATCTATAATCCGCAATCCCCTCAACCATTGGGTAGATTTTCTAACAAACTGTAAGACATATATTAGGAATTTCCGCAGTTTTAATTTGCAAAGTAAATACTGTGTATCAGGTTTGTAAAAACACAATTTCAAAATTGTTTGTTTACAATACACTAAATGGATGTACAAGTATATCAACAATGAAAAGGGCCCGGGTGGCTCAATGAGTTAGGTAGTTGTAGGGCCCGGGTGGCTCAATGAGTTAGGTAGTTGTAGGGCCCGGGTGGCTCAATGAGTTAGGTAGTTGGATTACCTAACAAATTATACAAGCCTATCGCCAATACGGCGTGGGCTTGCGCCCAGCTTTGCAAATTACAAAAAAGGTGCACTCGACTCGCAGGTGACGATCCGATAGTCCGAATGTCCAATAGTCCGAAGGTTTAATACATTTTCGCAGCTGTTGAGTTAATATGTGTTCAAAACACACATTGTTTATTGCTGAAAGTGGTGTTAAAACACCAAAAATCAAATAATTATAGTTCAAATTTATAAAATGTGAAAAAGCTTTGGCCAAATGCGATTTTTTTTTATTTCAGAGAAAAGATTCAAATATGAAAAGTTAATGACAGGACAAAATGAACCTAATCCAGAAGCTCACATTGTATTTGGTCAAATGAGCAAAATTCTTGTTTGAATGTCAATCTATAAATTAAGGACCAAAAAAGGTAGCTGAGTGGACCAGAGTGGTAAACGTATCAAATCAAATCAAAAATCAATAAAGTAAAGACATGTCTCGTATATTTGTTTTTAATTTGTGTCTTTAATTGCACCTTTCTTCTGTTTTCTCTCACGGCCTGCACTTCTCTAAGAGTTTCTGTTGTGATCCACTCTTTTTGTGTGAATGATTTTCTACCAAGAATTTCTTCACATGTGTTATTTATCATGTCTTTTATTCACAGTATAGGAACCTGTACGCCTGAAATCTCTTATTGACGTGCACTTCTGTAAACTGCATTACGGTTTCGGTGGAAATCGACTGCCTACACTTTCAAAGCAGGCAAGTTTTTCGGAATTTATTATCGACATACAATGTATCTGTGTAAAAATGTTACAGAATGTACATGATTCATTACTCTAACGGACGCTAAAGTTTCTGTGGAGAAAATAACGCAAAAAATTCAGAATGGAGTATCAAACGTTTGTTTTTACTTCACTGTACAAGAAAAGGTAAACATTCCATTTTTTATGCCTAAATGGCTTCCAATTTAGACTGTATTTGCACGGATAGCTTTGGATATGAGAAGCATTCTTTTTACAAAGAAGCGATAAAGAAAACATAATTTTTCCTACTAAAAAAATGGATTGAAAAAATGAATGTGCTGTCGGCTGTTTGCTGTAGTTGTGTATGTCTGTTTGACGTCGCGTTTGAACACGGTCTGTAACCAGATTGACGTGCTAAATTTGTATTTTAAAATGTTTATTTATTTAGCAATGCTGAGGTAGTCATATCTGTAATTTTGCATACACTGTGTTCATATCTATTGACATTACCAACACAAGTATCGGGAATATTATTCAAGGATAAAGGGTCAAACGGGACAATTTTATGTTATCCTTGTTCAAAAGAACCTGTTAAAATGGTAAATATGACGCTATATGGCTAATACATTAAAAAACAAAGATGCAGTCCTTGCATCAATCAATCATACGCATTCTGTCAAGTTTTTGGACATACAGGTTATTAGAATTTAATGAAAACATAGAAAAACTTACCTTCCGTGAAAGTGTAAGATGTCGAATTCCACCGAAACCGTAATGCAGTTTACAGATGAGCACGTCAATAAGAGAGTTCAGGCGTACAGGTTCCTATACTGTGTTATTTGGCTCCACTGATCTTCAATATTGTCAAGTTCTTCTAGTATTTGAAATTTGTTTGACAGTGTGATGTTGAACTGGTCTTTTGTTGCTTTATCTTTCAGAAAGTTGACATTGTATTTTACCCTTGGATTTTTCATGGTGAATACCTTCCTTAGCTTCATTCGTATTTTTCCAACTTGTAAATGATGGTCTGATGCAGCATCTGCTCCTCTTTTAACACAAACGTCCTGAAGTGATCTTCTAAACTTTTTATTGATGTAGAAATGGTCAATCTGATTTTCTGTGATATAGTCTGGTGATACCCATGTTGCTTTATGTATGCGTTTGTGTGCAAAAATACTTCCCCCCATGACAAATTTGTTGTTAGCACAAAGCTCAGCAAATCTTTCTCCATTTTCATTCATTTGTCCAATTCCGTGTCTTCCCATTGTTTGTTCATACCCTGTATTATTATATCCTACTTTGGCATTGAAATCTCCCATGGGTATTGTAAGATCTTTCTCCTTTTGCTGGTTTAAGATGGCATTAATTGTGTTGTAAAAGTTGTCTTTATCACCTTCTGTAGCATCGTTAGTAGGTGCATAACATTGTATCAAGTTTGCTTTGATTCTTGATTGTTTGGTTTGAAAACTTGCAGTTATAATTCTTGAGCTGATAGGTTCCCAAGATACAAGCGCTTTACTGGCTTCTGTTGTCATCATGAAGGAAACTCCTTCCGTGTGTGGACTATCCTCCTCTTGATGTCCAGAGTATGATACAACCTCTCCAGTTGCTAGTATCGTCTTTCCTGTTGAAATCCATCTAGTCTCACTCAACCCCATTACTTCAATTTTATACTTATGCATTTCCTTTGCTATTTGAGCTGCTTTGCCACTTTGGTACATGGTTCTAACATTCCAGGTCCCAAGTATGGATGCTGACTTGGTGTTTAGAAGGTTTATCACTTTGGTACATGGTTCTAACATTCCAGGTCCCAAGTATGGATGCTGACTTGGTGTTTAGAAGGTTTATCGGCATTGTAGCTTCTTGATTGCTTTCACTACAAAGCGTCATTCGTCTTGTTGTTGAAGAGACCCTATTTATCGAGTCAAAGTTTATCTGTTCGTCAATGTTTCTGTAACTAGATTTTTTTACTAGGAGAGATAGTTGGTCTTGCGCTAAACCCCTAACCTGGAGGGCCAGAGATGTCACTTTCAAGGTATCTTTCCTCTAGATAAGCTGTTGGCCAAAACTTACGAGTCTTATCTACCCGGTTTGATTTTGGAGTATTCACTTCTCCTAGATGAGTTGCTTTTCATGGCTTACGACTCCCATCTATCCGGCTATTAACCCATAGCTAGGGCAAGGTTGATGAGAGCCAGGGCATGTCCACACACCGGTGTGTCTACACTCTGCATCTTTCGGGCCCTTGCTGCTCCAAGAGCCCCAAAAGTTTAGCCTGGGGTAATTGACCCCAGTGCATCTATGCTGTCGCTGGGAAGCACTGAAGGAGTCTTGATAGTGTAGAGGCTTTGTACTAGCATGAGATACTTACACACTCGGCTCTCTTTTCATTTGCTAGGCAAGTTAGCTAGTGGTAGCAGTAGAGTCTTCGACACTCCGCTACACTAGGCGCATAACACTACCATGTGGGTAAACCACCAAACACCTAGGGTCGGGCTACCCTATACAAACTATATTTTTTGTTTGGCCCTAGATTGGGCATGTTTTCTCATGATCTATACTAATTTAAAGGGAATTCTGCCTCGGATGATGCGAATTTTCGTGATTATCAACATACATCTAGCATATACACGTTTCGTTTCTCACTTTACATGGACCCTCAAATATTAAACATCAAGTTTATATAACCCCCGCACACATGTATCATTAATTTATAAACATGTATGTTAATTGACATGATTAAAATACAAAAAAATAATAATTAGCTGCCCCCTGCAATTAACTAATGAAGACACATTTATTTTAATATAGAGATTAATAAATGAAGAGTTTGAAGATACCAAAGGGGCAATCAGAATCCGTATATCGAAGAATAACAGACAACACAATGGCCAAAAAAAAAGTACAAAAGGACAAACAACGATCTACAAAACATCGAGTAACACGAACCCCACTAAAAACCGGGGGTGAACTCAGGTGCTCCGGTGACCTTTTCGATATCGGCCCGAGATCCCTATTTCAACACGAGGTCGAGGGGTGATAGCCGGGAATCTTTTTACCATATAACTTCGACAAATTGTTTTATGAGGCAAATAAAAATATGAAATAATTAAATGACTTTATATGTAAGTTTAATTGTGTATTCAAAAGATAATTTTTCAGAACAGTTGTCAAACAAGAAGCATCTCTTCCCCCATAAATATCAATGGCAACATTTCCTGTATGTGAATCTTTTGTGTCGTTTTTTGCTCACCTGGCCAAAGGCCATGTGAGCTTTTGCCATCACTTGGCGTCCGTCGTCTGTCGTCGTCCGTCCGTCGTACGTCGTAAGCTTTCACATTTTAATCATCTCCTTAGAAACCACTGGGCCAAGTGCAACCAAACTTTGGTGGAATGGTCCTTGGATGGTCCCTTTCCAAAATTGTGTCCGGTGATCCCGACTTCCAGCCAAGATGGCCACCAAGCTAAAAATAGAAAAAAAGGGGGAAGAAATGTTAATTCAATTGCTGCTTTAGTATAAGTCAAAATGAGCTCAAATTTTTATTGCAGCTACATGGCAAGGAGTAGTTTAACATTTATTCCGGGTTTTTCTGTGAAATTTTTCTTTCAGCCGATTTATACCGATTATGCAAATTAGGCAGATTTTGATAAAAGATCACATTTAAATCTTCTCCTCTGAAACCGCTGAACCAAATTAAACCAAACCTGGCAAGGATGTTCCCTGGGTGGATCCCTTTCAAAAGTGTGTCCGACAGCCCCGCCCTCCATTCAAGATAGCTGATGTTACCAAAAATAGAAATTTCTTCAATTGTCCATTGCTGCTTTAGTACAAGTCAAAATGAGCTCAAATTTTAACTGCAGCTACATGGCATGGAGTAGTTTAACATATATTCCATTTTTTCTGTCAGCCGATTTATACCGATTATGCAAATTAGGCATTATGTTGATAAAAGGCCACATTTAAATCTTCTCCTCTGAAACCGCTGAACCAAATTAACCAAACCTGGCAGGGATGGTCCCTGGGTGGGTCCCTTTCCAAAATTGTGTCCAACAGCCCCACCCTCTATTCAAGATGGCTGCTGTTATTCAAAATAGAAATTTCTTCAATTGTCCATTACTGCTTTAGTATAAGTCAAAATGAGCTCAAATTTTTACTGCAGCTACATGGCAAGGAGTAGTTTAACATAAATCCCGGGTTTTTCTGTGAAATTTTTCTTTCAGCCGATTTATAACGATTATGCAAATTAGGCATATTTTGATAAAAGATCACATTTAAATCTCCTCCTCTGAAACTGCTGAACCAAATTAAACCAAACGTGACAGTGATGGGTGGGTCCCTTTCAAAATTGTGTCTGACAGTCCCGCCATCCATTCAAGATGGCTGCTGTTACTAAAAATAGAAATTCCTTCAATTGTCCATTGCTGCTTTAGTATAAATCAAAATGAGCTCCAATTTTAACTGCAGCTACATGGCAATGAGTAGTTTAACATATATTCTGGGTTTTTCTGTGAGATTTTTCCAGTCAGTTTATTCCATTTAGGAATATTATGTGAAACAAATTACATCTAAATCTTTTGCTCAGAAATTTGAATTGAAATGATCTTTGGGTGGCCCACTTTCAAAATTATGTGTAACACTCCCATTTTCTATTAACTTTAGATGTAAAATTGAAAACCAGGCGAGCGATTACAGGCTCCTGGGAGCCTCTAGGTTTTTTTTAATGAGCGTGAATCGTAACGAGGACTTTGTCCGTGAATCGTTTTCCTTCAAAATCATATTTACGTTCTATCTATATCATCTAACCTTTTTTTGATTTTGTTTAAAATGTCATATTCTTGACGACAATTATTTTTCCTCTCAACTCGATTCGTCAATAACTTTCACGCATGGTCACCTCCACTGATTCTTGATGACACGATAAGTAGGGATGTAACAAGGATAACAATTACTTTAAAACAATTTACGTTGGGTTTCATATTTTATTCAAGAATTGTGATCAGCAGGATTTACTTCCCGTGAAAAGTGATTAGCAAAAACTATTTTTCGTGAATCGTTATGAGAACCCTATCTCCCATTCATCTTTGAATAAGAATAAGAATAAGAATACTTTATTAAACCAATCATGGTGCCCATCGCTGAGCAGGAGAATCAATACAGAATCACAAAATAAAGCACATACACATAAACATGATAATAATAACTTGATTTAAGGATTGATCTCAAATTTTGTTCGGTTCATGAAGAAATAAATTCAAAAATGTGGTATACACACTGTGTTACGCAAGGGTGTGTACCACATTTTTGAGTTTATTTCGAATGAACCGAACAAAAAATTGTGATCAATCCTTATAAATTAATTCCTAATTAATTTTGTTTGCTTGTCCTAAAAATATTGTGACGGATAATAATTGCTTAAAAAGAATTAATATTAAAAAAAATTCTAATTGAGACCCCAACATGTGACTTTTTTTTTATCTATGACATGATGGATAAAAAATTCTAACCAATCAAATTCAAATTTATTTATTAGATTTTATTAGTTTGATTAAATACACAGTGAGATGAGACTAAGACAAAATGAAAATAAGCAAAATAAATATTCAAATCAACCATCACAATTGACTGCACAATTAAAAAAAAACATGTAAATTTAAATTTAAAGATTTAAAGATTTTGATTGAATCAAGGGGGGAAGACAACTCCATGTTGCATTGTGAGTCAGCTATAAATTTTAATTCGTTTTCAAATATTTACTTTTTAACTATTATTAGACTTGAGTTTATTTTAATTTTATATGAAACAACTGATTTTCATCCAGCTTTTGTTCCATGTAAATGAATAGGAGATTCATTGCTACATATTCATTTCTGGGATAAATCTATTAATATAAACTGACTACACCCATCCCCTTTTTTCGTTCCAAAATACTAATTTCCAAGCGAGTGTATCAAAACTTGGTAAAAGGGGAATAACTGGAATAGTATTTTTAATGTATTATTAAGGTTAACTCGACTAATTCCACGCCCTCTTTTCATGGCTATCATTTGGAACACCTTTGTGGTTTACCGAAATCTCGTTCCGAACGTCAAACAGTGCTAATTTTCATGCTAATTATATTGGACACCGGTTTTCTCCACACGTGCAGCAAGGTGTGAATTAATTGTTAGTGTAAAATTGTGATTGGCTGTTTTTGTTGCTTCTAGATTTCCGCATGTTAATGATAGATCTACCCTGATTAACACTTGAAGATAGACTATTGTTTTCTTTCTCCAAAAAATATAACGATGAAAAACACATTTTACTTAGTTTGTCTACTATCATAATCCTCGTGTATTGTGTTTTCTGAAATCTAGACCTATAAATATTGACCATGACTAAAATCTAAACCTTAACGTTGGCCATGACTAAAATCTAGACCTATAAATATTGGCCATGACTAAAATCTATCCCTAAATGTTGGTCATGGCTAAAGTCTTAACTGAAATTGTAATCATGCCTACGATGTGTATACCAAAAGGTCAAGACTAAAATCTAGACCTAATTTTTGGTCATAGTTAAATCTAGACCTAAATGTTGGACATGACTAAAACCTGACCTACATATTAGTCCTGACTAACATCTGAACATAAATGTTGGTTAAGACTTAAAAATCTTGACCTATATACCTCCGGAACTGAGATTTGGAAATCGGACATCCATTTTTTTTTGGGTGTGACACATTTTTATCTTCTTTTTTTCTCCATTTTTGATAATATATTGTTATCTTAAATAAGATTATTATTACATGTTTGTCAAATTTCTTTTTAGCCAGTCCTTGACTATAATTAAAAAAAACAAAGATTATTTTAAAGCTAAATCAATTCAGCTTAAGTTTGGAACTTCTGAGAAACTATTTCTCAATCACATTTTTAATCACTTTTTGGGACTGAATTTTTTTTTCCATTTTTTAAGCAAAATCTTAGATGATATGCATTTAACAAAATATATGTATTTAATTATACCATAATTATATTTTTGAAGTTCCTAGATGAAAAGATGGGATCTGAAAAACTTGTGTCGGAAATGACCATGACAGAATTGGAGCAGTACAAACATAGTCCTGAAACAGAGTTGTCTGCCTTGGTTTGCCAGGGATGTGAAAGTGGCAATTTTGACCTACTTAAAGATTATTTAAGGGTATATTTGTAATTGTTATCATAAGTATTGTACAAGTGTAAATTTGTTGGAGGGACTTGGAAGATGAGAACTTTAGTCAAAGTCTGTTGCTAGAATGATTTTTAAGTTGTCATTAGAACACATTATTCTAGACACTCCATTCTGTCTAACCCAAATTCCCCACACACCAGAGAGACAGTCAGGGTAGTGATCAACCTATGCAATCAGTGCCTATTACCACTAGTTTGATTACTGCTCATGGCATGGTTTTCTTGATATAGCTTTTTGTGATCAAGTTTGTCTGTGGTTTTATTCTATGGGTTCTTGGATTTCCTATCCAATAAAACTTACCACCTCAATATACCTCAAATGTTGAGAGTGGCATTAAACACCAATGGCCCATACTCTAGACAAAATACTAAAGACATTTGTTGTATTACACTACAGATTGTATTGACTAAAAGTTGGACTGTTATTTATGTACTCCATGATTGGTCCACAAATATAATGGTTTCATCTGGGAACGCATGTACACGATCTGTTTCAACAAATATAATATGGAACAATTGGCTTTATTTGCATGTAATTTCAAAAGATATAATTTATAGATATTAGATATGTGTACTTATAGATATTATGGGATGCAGATCCACAAAGAGTAAATATGACAGATAAAGCTGGTATGGCCGCTCTTCATTTTGCTGTTTCCTGCCAAAATGTAAGTAGAGCCAAATATACCAATTATACAAATAAGCTTTATTTGCATAAAAAAATCACATTCAAATATACTACTCACAAACCATTGATTGAAATGAAACCAAATTGAATTGGAATGGTCTTTGGGTGGTCCAACTTTAAAATTGTGTTTTACAGCTCTGTCATCCATCCACATTTGCCACCGTTACTAAAAATAGTTTCTTTTATTTGATAAATAACTGCTTTATCATATCTCCAAATGAGCTCAAATTTAAACAGTAACTACATTACTACCTTGTTCAACACATATTTCGAGATGTTCTGTTCAATATATCTTTCAGCCCATGTAAGCCGATTATGCAAATTAACAATCTTCTACTTAGAAACCTTTGATTCAAATGGAGCAAAAATTGATTTGGTTATTATGTCCAACAGCCACAAGTTCCATCAAAGATCTGTTACTAAGAATAGAAATTTCTTTAATAAACCATTACTGTTTTTTTGTTTTTTTTAAGTAAATTTAAATTTAAATTGCAGCTGCATGACAATGACTAGTTTTGTGTAAAATTTTGTTCTGCCAATTTGTACTGGTAATCATGCAAATTATGCTTATTTTGATAATAAATTACATTAAAATCTTTGTTGCCAAATTAAATCAAATTGGGCTGAGATGATCCTTGGTTTGGTCACTATCAAATTGTGTGTGACAGCCCAATCCTTCTTCTAAGATAGTCATCATTACGAAAAATAGAAATTTCTTTAAATGGCAAAAATAGCCTAATTTTAAGCTGTAATTAGCCATGGAGAGCCTCTGATTTTTTTAATGAAGATAATCACCACAATTTGACCTCATATATTTGCCGTTAATCTTGTATTTACAAATTTCAGCACAGTATTTACATTAATGACATTCGTTTTTTCTTTTCATATTAATTTTGTGTATGTGTAATTTGTAAACTTTTCTGTTTGTGTACTAACAGCTTGTTGCAGTTAAGTTACTGTTGACGTACGGAGGTTTAGCATCAGTACATATTCAGGATACTTTAGGTTTCACACCCTTGTTTCTAGCTACGGGTCGGTAAATGTTCTACAGTTCAATAATTACAATTTTCTAAAATCGTTGATAATTTTTGTTTAAATTTATATTTTATGAATATTCATTTTAATTATTTCATTTATTACAATTCACTGTACATACACAAATTCTTCTTCTAATTTTTATATGATTGTAAAAATTTGTCATATTTTTGTATGGTGCTGTCATCCTTCAATGTTGTCTGTATCTGTTTTCATGCTTAGATTTGATTCTTCCAATTTTCACAATATTTTAATACATTGAACATTATGATGCAAGACAGGTTTGAATTGTGTATTTCTGACCTACCTCTTTTTTTTTCAACAAGGAGGCAAAACAACTAGATGGAATTGGAAGTTCAAAATTGAAGGCTCTTAATTTATGTAGGTGTTTTGAGTACAAATGTTTTTGTGTATCTCATAACTGAACAAAGTGTGAAAAATTATTTCTGGGTACATGACGTAAATACAAACGTAATTAAAATTTTAGGTTTGAAAAATGAATATTTATAAGATATTGTTTTGTTGACTAACAGTTGTTTACTAACAGTTGTTTACTAACATTTGTTTACTAACAGTTGTTTCAAGAGTTAAGTGTTTCTTTTTCTATGATCAGACATTTTGCCTTAAATGTAAAAAAGACATATATCAGATACATGTATAGTTATTTGTGATATTTCAGCAATTTGTAAGTGTACTGAATTTTTTTTTATTCTCAAAATAGGTTTATTTGATAGATGGTTATCAGAGAAATAATTTATAATTAATACACTTCAATTATAAAAAAAAAAAAGAAAAAAAAGAAAGAAAATAAAAGTGAAACAAACTTAATACTATGCTCGGTCAGGGTGTGCACATGCTCAATCTAAATTGAAATTGGATTTGTTTTTACACTAAGTATCTTCTATGGGGTCATGTCAGATGACCTTTCTTCTGACCGTCCAGTCATATGCAAGACAGTTAAATATTGTTATGTTTTATAATAAATAGGATATATTATTTTGTTCATGAGAATATTTTTGTTGTTGACAATTAACAATATATTGAATAATAGACATCAGTTTCAGCATGTGCCGGGATTTTGATTTGGTATGCTGGTTGCAGATTGGTCGGTTGAAAATTTTACTCCTTTTGTGACCCTATATTATAGGGAATGTCTTTAGATGTCAATTTATAGCAAAGATCCAAAACACATATATTTATAATTAAATTAGTGCATGTAATATTCCTGTAGAACTGTCAAAACGGACAGGTAATCTCCAAGTTGATTTTATTACAGTACATTACTGCTAATGTCTGGCTCTGAAGGAAACTAACACTCAATAACATTTGTTTTTAAATCAAAGTTAAAACTGATCACCGTGGAATTTTATTGTTGATATTTGTCACATAATAATACTTTATTCCAAAAGCAATACAGCTTATACTATAGGTATATAAATACAATATACCTACATATGTATGCACATGTACTATTGTATTCTAGGAATTATAGTATTTAATTATTTTATTATATTTGTTTTGATATTTAAGATTTAATTGCAAAAGCTAAAAATAGAACTATCAATAATGAGATTATTAATACAAAAAAAATAACATGACTACAAAAATGTTTTAGGAGACCAATACCATGAATGTTAAAATAATTTGTAAGCATCTCTGGTTTATTGATATATATCTTACTTCTCGTGATATAAGTTGCCCTAATTTTCATACTCATATAATCTTATATAAATAGAATTTTATTTGAATCCACTTTTATGCAATTTATTCTTATTTTCTCATTAAAATTCTTCTATGAATGAAAACATATATGTACATCACACTCTGAACTGCATCTTGGTGTAATGGTTAGCATGCTCGCCTCAATTGTGGATTCGAGCCCTGGTTGGATCAAAACAAAGACTATAATATTGTTATTTGCTAATTCTCCAACTAAGCATGCAGCAGTAAGGAGTAAGGGCAAAGACTGGCTTGAAATGAGGAAAAGTTTCCTGGTAAAGTGATATATCTAATTGTTGACTGATGTTTCAGTGAGCTAAGCAATATTAAAATACAAGGCATATTGTGCAGAACAGGTATCATTGTCATCTTATTGAAATATAACTGGTTCTTGTCATGATATAGTTGAATTACTCACTCGACTCACTACAAAACATTCAACATTTAGTAGGTCGTTAGTTTTTGGTATTTAATGTCACTTTCAAAAATATTTCAGTTATGGAGGTGAATTTTATTTGTTGATGGAAATCAGAGAATCCTGACAAAAACTACTGATGTTATTAAAATCTCTTTAAAACTTTATCACTTAATTTAAAGGTTGTCTTGAGTATACCTTGCCACTGACAGCAGTCACAAAGCTCTTGATGAGACGTTGAAATGATTTTTATTTTGTAGGTCGGTATCCAAGTGTTGAAATTTCTAAATATTTGATAGAGCATGGCAAAGCTGATATAAATCTTAAAACAATTACAGGGGCTACCCCTTTACATGGAGCAGCACTTCAAGGAAATACAGGTAAACAATTACAGGGGCTACCCCTATACATGGAGCAGTGCTTCAAGGAAATACAGGTAAACAATTACAGGGGCTACCCCTTTACATGGAGCAGCACTTCAAGGAAATACAGGTAAACAATTACAGAGGCTACCCCTATACATGGAGCAGTGCTTCAAGGAAATACAGGTAAAGTGGTCATGATATTACAAAATGTTTCTTTTTCTTTTTCTTTACTGTCATGTGAAAAATCCCTTTTTGTCTACAGCACAAAATAAACATAAAATAATTGCAGTTATGAAGATCCAATCAGACATTATCGCTGGTATCGATTCATGTACAATAGGATGAGCTCTGATACTAGTGATAATATATGTTGAGACCTTCAAAATTGATTGTTTTTGTTTTTATTGGTAACATCATGCGTTTGACATTACTCTGACTGATAATTTTCAGTATCGTGTATTTATCAGTAACATCATTATGTGTTTGACATCACTCTGACTGATAATTTTCAGTATCGTGTATTTATCAGTAACATCATTATGTGTTTGACATCACTCTGACTGATAATTTTCAGTATCGTGTATTTATCAGTAACATCATTATGTGTTTGACATCACTCTGACTGATAATTTTCAGTATCAGAGTCAGTTCATTGATACTAACAATAATATGGATTAGGCACAGCCTACAGGCGAGCATCGCATCTACGCATAGACATGCACATGTACAAATAGTAGTTTTGGGTTCTTTTCTTCATTATTCTTTTTCTTTGTTCTTCAGTTCAACTTACCCAGTTAATTCTATTGCAAAGGAGATTTTCTGGGCTGAGATATACCGGGGACAACTTTTTTTTTTAGGGCCGATTGTTCTTTAGGGGCGAAACAAGAATGTCTAACGATTGTCAATTTTTTAAATAAATTAATCGTTTCATGTAAAGAAGCTGTACGGTTTCCTTTCTAATTTTTTTGTTGGTTATTTTTAAAATGGATAGTTATTTTTTATTCAAATTAAAAGGCTATTTCCTGTACTTCACTGCGATTGTCCATTCTATGCCGAAACATAGAATCCATTTCCAGTTGGTATTGATCATATATTGATTCATCTCCTTTCATACATGTTGCTGTTTAGCTCGTATCTTGCGATGCTCGCTATCACTCGGTGAGATGAAAGAAATAATGTCAAAATTACAGATAAACTACTTCATTGATAATTTATATATTTTTCCTTTGTTCTCACAGAGGGATATTTTCAGTATCAACAGATTCACCGTAATACTAAAAATAATGAAGTTACAGATTAAAGCAATAAACGTCAATTTTGAATGTCTTGACAAACATTGTCACAGCTTGTCGTATCAGACTCACTAGGGTACAATCGATAATGTCTGTCCTGAACTTTGTAACTGCCATTATTCTATATCTATTCAGCAGTCAAATGATACTCACTGTTAGGGGCCCGGGTGGCTCAATGAGTTAGGTAGTTGGATTACTTATCAACTCATACAAGCATATGGCTTTGTAATTTACAAAAATGGGTGCACTCGACTCGCAGTCGCAAGTGATAAAGTTTACCAGTTGCTTGCCCATGGTCAGTGGTTCTCTCTGGGTACTCCAGCTTCTTCCATCACTAAAACTGGTCGCCATGATATAGCTGAAATATTGCTGAAAGTGGCATTAACACCAAAAATCAATCAATCAAGGCATTAAACACCAAAAATCAATCAATCAGTTACTCACTGCTAACCAGTTTATCTATGTCAGAATATAGGAAGCATTTAGTTTCACTTCTTTAACATTAACCAGCATTTCGATGATTCATGAAGCCATATACGTTTTTTTTTAACAATCAAGAAAATGTCCTAATTAATAATTGGGTAAATGTGTTTATTTTTTAGATTGTATAAAGTTACTACTAGAAAAGCATGCTGACCCTCGTGTAGAGGATGAGTGTGGGACAACGCCATTAGAACTGGCCAAGGATGATATGATTAGGACTTTACTTCATGATGCAGTGATAGATGCCGACTCCAAGAGAGATTCTGTTGGTATGTTGTATCAACTATCAATCTTATGCACTACAATGTAAGCTGTAACCTACTTATACAGTACAATGTAAGCTGTAACCTACTTATACAGTACAATGTAAGCTGTAACCTACTTATACAGTACAATGTAAGCTGTAACCTAGTCTACTACGAATGGACTCAATTTTTACTTTAAGATATGAATGAATCTACTTATCCATGTTTTAGATAACAAAGTTACACTGTTAATCATACATTTGAGATAATAAAGTTTTTAATCACATACATTGTATTCTATTAATCATCTTTAAAATTCTACTTATAGATTCAGTTTGTGCACAGTGTAAGCTGATTCCAAAAGATGGTATAAAGAGGTGTGGTCAGTGTCATGTGACATTATATTGTAGCAGAGAATGCCAGATTAAACACTGGAAAAGTCAACATAAGAGTAACTGCAGAGGTGAAGAAACTTGTTTTTATTGGTCAAAAATAACCTTTAGTTTTAAATAAGATGATTTGATTTGATTTTTGGTGTTTAATGCCACTTTCAACAATATTTCAGCTATATCATGGAGACCAGTTTTAGTAGTGGAGGAAGCCGGAGTACCCGGAGAGAACCACCGACCATGGGCAAGCAACTGGTAAACTTTATCACTTGCGGTTGTGAGTCGAGTGCACCCTTTTTTGTAATTTACAAAGCCGGGCGCGAACCACGCCGTATTGGTGATAGGCTTGTATGAGTTGTTAGATCCAACGACCTAACTCATTGAGCCACCCGGGCCCCTAGTTTTAAATATATTGGAAAACTACTTGTATTGAAATAGTATAAACTACAATAATTACTACCACCAACGTTATCTTATTGTAATAGTATAAACTACAATAATTACTACCACCAAAGTTATCTTATTGTAATAATATAAACTAGAATAATTACTACCACCAAAGTTATCTTATTGTAATAGTATAAACTACAATAATTACTACCACCAAAGTTATCTTATTGTAATAGTATAAACTACAATAATTACTACCACCAACGTTATCTTATTGTAATAGTATAAACTACAATAATTACTACCACCAAAGTTATCTTATTGTAATAATATAAACTACAATAATTACTACCACCAAAGTTATCTTATTGTAATAGTATAAACTACAATAATTACTACCAACAAAGTTATCTTGTTGCTTAAAAACAATCAAATACAATGAAACTTGTGTAAACTGAACCCTGAATAAAAGGACGTCCTGCATTAACCAAACTTTAGGAAATCTTTGTTCATTTAACCTATACAAACCAAACACCTATCTATTCTGAACACAATAGCTGGTTCTAAGGAGATTTGGTTCTTAAGACAGGTTTCACTTTATTTAGATGTGGATCGAAGATGTCATTGATTCGAATACGACTTTCAATAATATGCTCACTTAAAATTTGATGTGTTTTTATTTGTATGGATTGTGACAAAGAGATTCAGCAGTTTTTTGTAGGTTTTTTCATCGTGTTGTTATTAAACCTGATTGCACTAAAATTGCTGCATGAGATAGCTATTGTCAACTTGCTGTAGTGATAACACCCTACACCAGCCCTTTCTTAAGATCAAGCAGTTAAAAAATGACATGAGAATACTGAACACCAAGGAGCAAAGTGCATTTATAGATTTAATTCAATCAGCTATTTTAACATTATACAATGTATATACAAATGTATCATGATGTCATGTATCCTTTGTAAAAACTGCAAAGAAGCAGATATTACCGTTAGCTTCAATAAATCTGTCTATGCTTCACAACTGTTCTTATAGAATCCTTTAAAATATGTCTTGGATGACTACTGACATGTACATTCTACATTTTATGTACAAAAGCATAGTGAGTGTAAATGATAGTGTACACATGATATCAGTACTTGATAATATAGTTTGCAAACTGTATTCACCATCAATATAACCAATACAAAAATGTATTCTTTTCCATTTATGTTTAGAAATCTTATCAGTTATGTGCATATAATTAATATGATTTTGAATAAAAAATATATTTTAAGGATATGTGATTGCGAGACCATACCATTTTGGAGAAAAACCAGGTGAAGGTTTTCAAACCTCCTTTTACAGAGTAATGGGATCTTCCAAATCGGATGTGAAAGTATATGTAAGGAATGCAGGTGAAGCGTCACAGAAAATGTCATTTCTTCAGAACAAACAATTTGTTGTTAAAGTACAAGTTCCAATAGGTAAATTCTCCTCCTAATTTTAATGAAAATCATAGTGTACCATACACCATAATTAAGTCTCCCAAGCGAAGTGTGGCAGACATAGATTTTGTTAAAAGAGTGATATTTATATGGTTACTTGTATGTATATGATCTTAATATTAATATTAGGTTCTTTGAAAGATTCAATGAAAAAAGGTTTTTGATACAAAATGCAAGTTTTGAACTTTCAATTATAAACTAAAAAAACTACATTTGTACCTTATTTTGTGTAGTCTTTCAATTCAATAAAAAAACATGACACAGTTTTTGACCCTTAATGACCCTGACCTGTCAAATACTTCTCTAGATATTGCCATAATGATTTTTACTTGCAGAATTAATTTGTTTGAGTCACTTTAAATTTTTTAATGATTTTATATTTGAATATTATAAACAGGTGTTTCTTCAGGAGAAATGATGGTTTATAATGCTGACCGTAGTGTGGAAGGTTACATATACCCAACAGAAAAAGGTAGAGTTGTCATGTTTGTATATTGATACAAATAAATATAGAGAGGGAATTTCCAAAAATTACTGCTGCATGTGTGTCTAGTATCATTTGTGACAGAACACTATCTTGCCACCATTATTTTTGAGATCTTGCCTAGAGAGGTTGTCTAGAGAGCTTGCCTAGAGAGGTTGTCTAGAGAGCTTGCCTACAGAGGATGTCTAGAGAGCTTTCCTAGAGAGGTTGTCTAGAGAGCTTTCCTAGAGAGGTTGTTTAGAGAGCTTGCCTAGAGAGGTTGTCTAGAGAGCTTGCCTAGAGAGGTTGTCTAGAGAGCTTGCCTAGAGAGGTTGTCTAGAGAACTTTCCTAGAGAGGTTGTCTAGAGAGTTTGTCTGGAGAGCTTGCCTAGAGAGGTTGTATAGTATAGATAGCTATCTTACTAAACAACAAACATCAGTTCAATGTGATATCTTCAATAAATCTGTTTTAATCTGATTTTTTTCATTTGACAAACATGTTCAAATGTATTTGATTTATAAGAATGTACATCTAATCTTAGTTTGTCATTTAAGAAATGGTACATTCTGTGAATTCTATACAAGGGGGCTAGGGTTATTGTGTTTAACGCCACTTTCTACAATTTTTCAGTAATATTGTGGCAGTCAGTTTTATTGGTGGAGGGAACAAACTTTATCACATAGAGTTGTATTGAGTACACCTAGCCTGAGCAGGATTCGAACTCATAACATCAGTGATGATAGGTACTGATTGCATAGGTAGTTGTAAATCCAACTACCATGTGCTGGTGACCATTATGGCCCATATTATATACAAACAAGACATGTTTTCTTGTCAAAAACAAATAAATCAACTGACCAATGGTGTAGCATCACTTCAGATTTTGATAAAAAAAAAAAAAAAAAAAAATAGACAAGTGTTGCATCATTTTTTGAAATGACTCAGGGGTTAAAGAATTTCCCAAAAGTTCACTGGTCCAGCACCAGTGAGCACCATGAATCTACTGCTTCTGAAAAATTTTCTACTGATCCTGAATATCGGAATGGAGGAAATAAAATATTTGTTGAACACAAAATTAACTTACCCCTGTAATAGTAACTGAGTGACATATATTATTTAAAATGACTATTTTAGGTTGGCAATTTAATACCTGATCAGATGCTGCTGTAAACTTTATTTTACGAAACTTGCTTTTCATTTTGTCTGGGCTATCAAACAGTCAATGTTCGTATATATTGGTTGTATAGTACTTTAAATAAAGCACTGTTTTTTTTTGTTTTGTTTTTTTGTGTGTGTGCAAATTCTGGATATATTCTACAATATTTACCCCACAAGCCACATATTTAATTCATAATTCTCATTAGCATGATCGCCGGTAATCTCGTTGAGATTAGACTTCCAAAGACACAGCAGAAAATGTCTTGGGAAGTCTAATCTCTGGAGATACAGAGCAGAAAATGTCTTCGGAAGTTTAATTTCAACGAAATTAAATCGCCGTGGTTATCAGCGTACCACTTGCCTTAACCCAAGGAATTTTTCCTTCCACAATGTTTGAAATGTACTCTTCCGTTTAAGCCTATCATATCTTTGACCTTTTGTTAGTTGTTGTGTTTTTTCATTATGTAATTTATTGTTGTCAGTATCACAAGCCGCTCCATTAACCTAACAAAAAACTGGTCAATTACTCTGGCCATTTTTATGTTTGAACTGCTTCACTAATACGCTGAAGTATTATCGAAAGAATTGCCGTTTCCATATTGCGCAAAATTGATCTTGAGTTATTCTGTTATAACCATCCTGGGTGTGTGTGCTCCGTTAATTACCGGAGGTTCATACGGAACAAAACACACTTGGTATTTAGCACTAAAACGATAAAACGATCTTGAATTATTTCAGATTACAAAATCCAATGTTAACAATATTAAAAAAGGCAATCAGTGTAGGATTAACATTATGCAGTAACATCTGTCAGACTTTTAACCTCCTATTTAATTCAAGTCCATACTTGGACAGTTAGTTTAAACATATTTTATTAATTAATTCAACATAACATTACAATATTCAACATATATACATTACATTATTAGAAGTAATCAATAGGATTGGGAAACTAGTTACATTAACTTATATTAATCCCTATCCGTAGGAATAAATTTATTTATAATAATGTAAATCTCTAAGGGGAAGAACATTGAGAACAAACTAAGAATATTTTTATATAAATTACAGACAGTGTAAAATGATAAAACTTGGACAGTTTCAACTGGTCCGTCAGTCTTTACAGGATTAGAAAATGTTAGGTCTCAACCCACAAATTGCCGGTCCCGGACCTAAGACCAGCAGATTTTTTATCCCCTGATGGCTAATGTGTTTGTGTATTATATTAATCCTATTTAAATGTTTTCAGGATATAATAAACTGAGCAGATGTATAAAAACAGAAGGATTTATGGGCGTCAAAGCATTTTTCTGGGCTGAAATACTGGGCGACGTTGATGATGGTTCATTTAAAATATATCATGGTAAATGTGCACCATATCAACAATGGTGATTGGCTACAGTTTTTACTTATGTCAATATTATTGATTGGATAAGTTTATTATTCATATCAGCAAGGATCATTGACTTAAACTGTTATGTATATCAACAATATATACTACTCCAGACTCTAGAAGAAAACGATTTTTTTTACATAAAGATGTAATGTTATTTACTTCAAGTTCAGTCCAGATGTTGATATCATATGAAAAGGATTGAGATTTAGTTGAATTTAAGAATTATATTTTGCTAAACGACACGTTCATTATTGGTCAAGTAGAAGATTGAACCAAACAAGACTAAATGTTGATAACTTGGTCATAGAAATCTCCTTTTTGTAATCTTGTTAAACATATTTTTGTAATGTAAGTTTTTTTTATGTTAAACTTAATTCAGTGATGTCTGATACTATTGTGTTATTATACTATCATTGAGTAGTACATATTACAGTATTCTGTTTCTTTTTTTTCTTGTTATGTATATAACATATAGATTTGTAGCTCATCTGGCTAAAAACCAGCCACTCCTTTAATATCACTTGGTGTCCGTCGTTTCTAAATTTGTTCAACCAATTAGAACCAAACTTGGCAGGGATTTGTCCATGGGAAAAGGGGATTCAGATTTGTACAATGAAGATGATCTTTCATGGGGAGGGATTATTAGGAGACCTAAAAGAGGGGAAATTCTTGATCAGATGAGAGATGCAGACTTATGTGAGGTTCTAGTTTTTTATCTACTTTTTATAGAGTCATTAATCTGTACTTTGTTCATCAAAGAACATTTAAAGACAAGAAATGCAGAATAGTTGATCACATCCTGTCCTTTTGAAATGTGACAAAATATGTTTTTGCAACCAGTTATATTTAGATAAAAGTGTAAAATTTATTTAATACATTTGAAATTGTCCAAAAATTGAATCTTCAAAACATTCTAGTATGTACATTTGTACATTTCTTTTGTAGTCTGTTTTATATTTGTTGTTTTTGTTATTATAGTAAAATACAAAACAAATTGTATTTGTTCTGGTCTTATTAGTCCCCTACCGGCGAAGCCGAAGGGTACTATAGTTTTAGGTTCTGTCCGTCCGTCCGTCACATTAAAATTTTAAGTTTTCCTGACTTTTTTTTATGTCCTTTGATATATTGACTTGATATTTGGTATGTGGCTATATCTAGATGAGTTACAGTTTAAGTTCGAATTTCGTTCCGGTCAAATGATTTTTGGCTGAGTTATGGCCCTTGAACTTGTATTTTTTGTTCAAATTTTAAATTGTCTGGACTTTTTTTGACGTCCTTTGATATATTGACTTGATATTTGGTATGTGGCTATATCTAGATAAGTTACAGTTTAAGTTTGAATTTCGTTCCGGTCGAATGATTTTTGGCTGAGTTATGGCCCTTGAACTTGTATTTTTTGTTCAAATGTTTAGTTGTCCGGACTTTTTCTTTAAGTCCTTTGAGATATTGACTTGATATATGGTATGTGGCTATATCTATATGAGTTACAGTTTAAGTTTGAATTTCGTTATGGTCGAATGATTTTTGGCTGAGTTATGGCCCTTGAACTTGTATTTTTTGTTCAAATGTTTAGTTGTCCGGACTTTTTTTTTTACCTCCTATGAGATATTGACTTGATATTTGGTATGTGGCTATATCTAGATGAGTTATAGTTTAAGTTTGAATTTCTTTCTGGTCGAATGATTTTTGCCAGAGTTTTGGCCCTTGAACTTGTAATTTAAAATCTAGTCACTGCAAGGTGATACTTCTAATATTTTTGGTCCTCTGATTTTTGCGGCTGGTAGGGGACAATGTATTACTATGTGCAATACTCTCAGAATTCTTGTATAACAATGATGTCATCAGTGATGTAATTGTTAGTGTGTTTGGCCAGAGTTTGGCAGATCGTGGGTTCAAGCCCCAGGCAGGTCAAACTAAAGTCACAAGACTATAAAATTGTTAGTGTGCTTGGCCAGAGTTTGGTAGATCGTGGGTTCAAGCCCCAGGCAGGTCAAACTAAAGACTATAAAATTGTTATTTGTTGATTCTCCATTAAGCATGTAGCATTAAGGAGTAAGTGAATCAGGATAATGTGTCCTAATGGAGCAACATGTCTACCCATGAACTGTCTCAGTAAGCTAGTCCTATACAAATCTAGTATAAAACACATCGTCATCATCCTATAGAAATGTTTTCACCAGATATAGTTTGACTTCATAGCAATGACCTTGAATGTGTGTGTTTGGTTGCTGGTCAAGGGTGTATTTTTATACATTTATTAAAGATGATGCTGTGACAAATACAATCACAGAAGTGTCAGTACAGACATTTACAAATGTTATCTATGACTTTGCATGCCAAAGACTTTATCCTGTGATATGGAACAATAGGATTTCAATATACATTGTATTTTAATTTCAACTTTGGTTTAATACCACATCGGTAGCGTAATGGTTAGTGTGCTCGGCTCAGGTGTGGTAGATCGTGTGTTCGAGCCCCAGTCTGGTAAAACCAAAGACTATAATAAAATTGGTATTTGTTGCTTCTCCGCTAAGCAGGCAGCATTAAGGAAAAAGAGCAAAGATTGATTGGTTCGGAATCAGAATAATGTGTCCGATTGGAGCAATATGTCTAATCGTGAACTGTTGTTTCAGTGATCTAGCACTATAAAATCCAACTTATCATGTTGGTCTAGAACAAAGCGGACCTCATCATCATCTCATTGAAAATTAACTTGTTCTCGCCATGATATATCTGAAAAATTGCTCACTCACTCACTCACTCAACTTTGGTTTATATTGTAGAACCAGAAGAATCAAAACGTCAAAAGATATGATTTCATACTAAACAACAAAATACATGTTTGATATGTTTCATGGGTCCTTTATGTACATGAATAATTGTATTAAATCCCAACTACTGTTGTCCTATTGGTCAAATAGAACTTCTCCATGTGAGTTCTTCTAGGTTATATATTTGAATGTAAATTGTATTGAGCAGTCAAAACTATTTCAAGCCTGTTCAAGGTTTCCCATGTTTCATTATTGGTTGAATTTATTTTGTCAAGTAGTTTTTGTTAAGTTTTTCCCCACTAAATATATCCTTTGACAAAATAGAGGTTATCTATTCCCTAAAAATCAAAAGCCACCTGAAAATGCTATTTTATGCTAGCTGGTAATTGATTAAAAAAAAAACTGCACCAGAATTTTTCAATTAGAAACACAAAATAATACAAGATTGCTACATGTAGCCATATGTTCCCTGCCGCTATAAAAAGAGGTGTAATGTGAGTATACTATCCTTGTGATATATTTATATCAGTAAAGGTATACCCTCTACTCTGTTTTCAAAATTCAAAAGTCTAAATATATCAGCCCTTGAAGGAGACAGAAAAGCGTTTGCATTTTATCTAAGAGGAGTTGTGTTCACAAGATGTTACACAATGTCTAAAATAGTGAGTCCCATAACTCCTACAAATTATGTCAGATTACAATGGCACCACATCAGGCTCAACTGTGTAAAATAGTGAGTCCCATAAATCCTACAAATTATGTCAAATTACAATGGCACCACAGCAGGCTCAACTGTCTAAAATAGTGAGTCCCATAACTCCTACAAATTATGTCAAATTACAATGGCACCACAGCAGGCTCAACTGTCTAAAATAGTGAGTCCCATAACTCCTACAAATTATGTCAAATTACAATGGCACCACAGCAGGCTCAACTGTCTAAAATAGTGAGTCCCATAACTCCTACAAATTATGTCAAATTACAATGGCACCACAGCAGGCTCAACTACATGTCGTGACTAACAATTCTACCAAATATGAATACATTCTGTCATGGTTTCAGAGGAGTTACGTTCACAAGATCTTGCTATGTTACACTGTACATA
>MJUT01061430.1:227735-239191 GCA_002080005.1 Gigantidas platifrons
ATCTAGATGATTCATGGACTCATCATAATCAACTCAGGGCAGATCCTAGCAACTCATCTAGATGATTTATGGACTCATCATAATCAAGTCAGGGCAGATCCTTGCAACTCATCTAAATGATTCATGGACTCATCATAATCAACTCAGGGCAGATCCTAGCAACTCATCTAGATGATTTATGGACTCATCATAATCAACTCAGGGCAGATCCTAGCAACTCATCTAGATGATTCATGGACTCTCCATTTCTAAATTTAGATTCTTGTAATGGTGGGACTCACAAACATTTTATGAAATGTGTTCTGGACTCATCAAGTTAAATTTCTACTTGTATTCCTGCAAGGGTTACTTTTACCAGGGCCCATGAGAGGGGGGTTCAGCCGGTACATAGGTCTGGGGCCCGTAGAGTCAAGAAAGGACATGTGAAGGGCCCCATAGCCTTAGCCATAGTCGCTTTATTTGATTTTTTTCATTTTTGGGGGGTATTTTGTAACTATTTTTAGTTTATTTAGAAAAATAATTATGTAAAATTCCCTTAGATTTCTGAATTCTGGTCATTGATCATCACTCATATTTACATTGTAACCAGGAAGGTCATCAGTGGTTTTATTGGACCTCAAATCCTTAATTTTGAGAGAAGTCTAAGCCTGTCCCCAGGGCCCCAAAGCAGTCGGTTTTTTTTTACTTGTGATAAATGCATGTCCACTTTTGTCTGAAAAAACCTGTTGCAAGATGAAATTCCTTTAAATCAGAGAATCACCTTATTATTAGAACAATAAAATTAGACATAATTGTTTACTTAGCAATCATTGTTGTTGTAAGATCTACTACCCACCTTGATCAGTAGTAAGGCACATTCTGGATACAAACTGACTACTGCATGAAGAGGAGATCCACCATGCCGACACTTAGTATTCACCGAGGCACCAAATTTTAATAATTCCTCCAGACAGGCTTTATGACCCTTGTAGGCTGCCCAATATAAAGGTGTCTTCCCATAGTAATCTTTTTTATTTAAATTAATAGTACCTAGAATAAATAGACAGTATTTTTGTATAAATATATCATGAATTTGTATATAGGTTTATATTTATTGTTTGTTTAAATCTGTATTACTGTTGAAGATACAAGGTAATACTAATTATGTCTTGTTTTCTGTATTACTGTTGAAGATACAAGGTAATACTAATTATGTCTTGCTTTCTTTTGCTTTGCAGTGATAGTTAGTTGTTTGGTTTTGTTGATATTGGTGGAATTGCCAATTTTTATTTTCATTTCCTGAAAGGTTCCTAATTTAAAAATATTCTAATGATAAAAATACAGAACAAAAATTTCACTTGATGACTGGTTTCTTTGTCTCAGTTCTCTTTACATTTACATATGTATTAAAAAATATTATTAAAAAAGACTGAATGACTGTATACTACAGTGACTATAACAAATACTAAATTACTAATGATAAATAAAGAAAAAGCATGAATAGTGAACAATTTTTAAATAAATAATTTAAATAGGTACATTTGTATAAATCAATTTTAGAGTCACATATCATTATACATGTTTTGATTGGTTTAAAAGGTTGAGGTTATTTTCATATGTACTGAATCTAAAAATAGACGTTGTTCTCAATGCGTCGCATGCCGTTGTCATCAGGCGATTTTCTTTAAATGACGCACCTTTGGGGTTATTTAAATTGAATTCCGATTATTTGTCTTACTTTGAATTAATTTATAAGGATTGATCGAAATTATTTGTTTGGTTCATTCGAAATAACCTCAATCAGGTTGTACACACCTTTGCATAGTTACACGGTGTGTACAACCTGATTGAGGTTATTTCTTCATGAACAAAACAAAAATTGTGATCAATCCTTAAATACAGTCAAACCTGTGTATAAAGGTCACTCAAGGGAACCTGAAAATATGGCAGTGCCCTTTATGAGTAGTTGCCCTATATATACAGGTTCAAATTATATGCACTATTCATAAATGAAAAAATGAGGTCGCACTTTATAGACAGGGATTTCTTATATAGAGGTGTCCTTTTAAGGCAGGTTTGACTGTATTAAAATATATGTAACATATAACTGTATAGTACCAGATTTATGGATAATTTCTTGAATCCTTCGGACATTTCCATGGCTTGCTGCATAGTGTAAATCAGTCCAGTTGTAGTTGTAGCTAGGGGGAGGTAACTTGTAACAATACAGATAGTTTGATGGCTTGCTCTGTGTGGAAAATGTATGTGGGTTGTATTCACACCAGATCAAACTACTGGCCTTTCCCCCCATTACAGCTCCTTGTACATCATCGCTTGAGGTGCATTGATGAACTGAAGGCACCTTAAATAATAAATTCAGACATGCTCTGGAGGTGACATGATATTCATAATTTTTGCTCAAAATTAATTCAGTATAGATAGAGACAAAATACAAAAGTATTGTTTGTAAGAAGAGTTTGAAGATATCAAAGGAGTAATCAAAATCTGTATATCGAGGAATAACAGACAACATAATGGCCAAAAGAAAAAGGACAAACAACGATCTACAAAACATACATATAAAACTAAAGATCAATGAACACGAACCCCACTAAAAAGCGGGGGTGAACTCAGGTGCCCCGGAAGGGTAATCAGATCCTGCTCCACTATTGCTCTCTATCTCCAGCCTTATCTTGTCACAAGTACTTCAGCGACTGTCCTTTAACATTTATATACGATCATTACACAAATTTTTACATAGACCAATCAAAATTACCATCACTTAAAATTAGAGACCTTCAAAATTGAAAACAAACCTAGCCCTGAATTTATTCAAAATATTATCACAATTAAAGAAAATTCTTATAACTTTAGATACCAAACACAGTTGATGTACATTATGTACCTAGACCAAGAACAACAAGGTAAACAGGAGTTTAAGTTATGAGGCAGCAACACTGTACAACTCCTTACTTAACCATGCAAGTAGTCTTTCAACTTTTGGGCGGTTCAATTTTTTTTTATCTCTACTTAATTACTACATTTCTCTGAAAATTGTACTTGTAGTTCATGTAAACAGTGATGACCCCTGTTCACTTTTACTGCCATAAATGTGCTATTTATTTATGTGCTTTGCTTGTCTTGTGCTTTTATTTATGCATGTATTTTATTCATGCTATGTGACTGTCTATGCCTAACGGAAATATAGCTATGTGAACAGTGGTACAATTATTGAGGACAAATAAAAAATGGCTTACAATTCAAACTAAATTTTTGATAAATATGGATCTTATGGGTCTTTAACTACTTAAAACAGTAAGAGATTATCATTATTTTTGCAGATTTGAACTAGAAAATATGTTTATACATGTACAATAAAGCTTACCTGCACTTGATCTGACACAATCCAGCCAAGACAAAATATGCATCGAAATGCACCAGGGTGGGGGAGTGATATTTTAAATTTTCAGAAAACCTTTGAGAGAGCTTGTGACAAGATTAGGCTGGAGATACAGAGCAGAAAATGTCTTCGAATGTCTAATCTCAATGAGATACAAGTACTAATCATAAATCTTTTCAACCGAGAACTGTTTGCTGGAATATTACATATTTTACCAATCAGAAATAATAAATTGATGCGATATATCTATTTATTATTTTTCATTGTAATTAGATGTCATTGATTGGAGGAATTTGTGACATGTGATAAAATATATAAACACGTTTAGCATGCTACAATAAAATTGTAAACCTCATGTTTCCTAAAATAGATTTGCATTCAAATATCCCCGCCAACATGCGTGTTATACACGATTTATCAATGTATTTTCAAATATTTCAACAAATTTCAAAAATTTCATAAAATTTCAAAAGTTCAACAAATAATAAAATTAATTTTTTTTTTTTAAAGTTCAAAATTTCAAAAAAAAATCAAAATTTCAAAAATTCAAAATATTTATAACATTTCAAAACTTTCAAAAATTTGATAAGATTTCAAAATTTTCAAAAAAATTTCAAAATGATAAAATTTTCAAAAAGTTAAAAAATTTCAAAGTTTTCATAAAATTTCAAAATTTTAATATTGAAAAATGATAAAACAATTATAGCCTACCATTTCGGTCAATATATGGATTTCTAGACCTAAAAATATATATCGACCTCGAACTTGGTCCTCGGTCTATATACATTTATAGGTCTATAAATCCATGTATTGACCTCAATGGAAGGCTATATTTGTATAATATGGTGGAGCAGTTTATTATCATATTTATCTATGGAATATCACATTTTATGCTGGGCATCAGCAAATTCAGAGTTTTACCAGCTCATACCAACATAACCTCTTTCTGTCTCTATGGGGCAAAAGTAAAACATACAAAACAACACTAAAAGGAAGACATAAACGAAAAATAAAGAAGAAATTAACGAAATTAGCCTGTCTGATACAAGGTGTCTGATACAAGATGTTGTAACTCCTTTGTCATGACGTCATATCATTGGAATCCGGCGAAAAACACATCAATGTAGGCAACGTAAAGACATAGTATCAATATTTCCGGCAACTGTAAGGTCCACATTTCTTATTTAAAAGCGTTGTCGGATTGTACAGTGACACTGAAAGTGACTGAACGGTAATTCGACATTGGTGAAAGAACGGCAACAAATAACGTGATGTCATTCACAAAATGTAGTCTTCCTGCGAGTATTGTAAAAAAAATGTTGTAGATATTAATTCGACCCTTGTTATTTGTTTAAAAATTGTTTTTATTGAAATGTTAGATAAATTTATTACATAAATAGTGTGTTGGTACAAGACTATGTATCAGGTCTTGCCTGTTGCGTGAACTAACCGCATTACAACTCGTCGCTATCGCGACTCGTAGTGATACTGGTCCATACAACAGGCTCGACCTAATACATAGTCTTGTACCACCACACTATATAGAATAAGAATAAGAATAAGAAATGTATTTACCAAATCAAGGACCCACAAGGGGCATAAGTATTACAATGATTAGATATTACAACAAATACAATGCAGAATAAAGAATTACTATTAACTCATATAAACATATACAAGCATTAATCCAACCAGATAGTATATAGAAACTATCTTGTAATATAATATAACAAGGCTACCTCAGCAGTCCAGAATACAAGGCATAGGGCAGAGATACATGTATGTGTGTTAGCTTACACACTCATACATACACATACATATACATATATATATATATACATATATACACTCACACACATAAAAAGCAATACAACAAATAAAATTAAAAGAAAAAATTAAGTCCCCCTCATGACCAGTACACAAGGACAAATAGTATAGTCGTCCAAATGTAGTGGTCATCAAGGGCAGGTGCTGAAGGGATATTTTCTGGTTGTAATGCTCTGCAACTAACAATATTATACAAGGCTTTAGCCATAAACTTTCTCGTAACTATTATAATATAATAATGAAAAGATATTGTCCTCCTCGTAACCAGTGCACAAAAACAATATGTTATCGTTCAAGTGCAATGGTCACCAAGGGCAGTTGCTAAAAGGACAATGTAACTCGTATAATATATATTTAAATTTAAAGGAATCTATGAAAAAGTATCTACATGTATCTCCTAATCAAGACTATACAATAAAACATCTGGAATACCAAGGCAGCCAACAATTTTAATAAAGATACACTCAATGCTCCATTAATAATTTATTTATTATTATTTTTTTTGTTAAATTTGTTAAATGAGTGCAATAAAATTGCAGAGTTCTAAAAGAATATCCTTGTTTTCGGAATTCATCAACCATATGAGCTTATTCTTAATATCAAGTTTTTTGAAATTGCTACAGTTTGTATCAATTGTAATATTAAGAGTTTTCCTGGATTCTTCCATACCAGGACAATTTAAAAGAAAATGTTGCTCATCTTCAACCTCATTCATAGAGCACCGAGTGCATATTCTGTTGTGTCGGGGAATGCCAATATACCTACCAGTTTCAATACTAAGCTTGTGAGCAGATATGCGAAATCTTGCAAATTTTCTTCTCATTTCAAAATTTTTAATAAGGGATAAATACCTTTCACATCCAAAATTGCTTTTAAGCAAAACATAAGTGCATAACTTTCCATCACTTGACTTATTTAGTCCGTTTTTCCATTCTTTAATAAAATATTCTTTTAACATATTGTTATTAACTTTAGTGATATCGACATTTAATGATAAACTTATTTTATATAAATTTGATTGAAGAATACCATGACGGATGATTTTGTTGGTGTAACAGTTTGGATTCAAGAAATGCATCATTTAACAGTGGAAAGGTTGACTCTGTTTTCTCAAGCATTCTATAGAATTTTATCATAGCTTTGATAATATTAAAATATAATGGAAATCTACCTAATTCAGACAAAACTGCTATATTTGTAGCTTTCCTATGAACACCCAATATAAATTTACAAAATTTCTGGTGTAATTTTTCTGCATCACCTTTAGCAAACATTTGTTCAAAGCCTACTGAAGTCACCCCATTTCTAAATTTAGAAGTGAATGGATTGAAGGAACCCCATATTTCACAACCATATAAGAGTATGGGTTTTATTGTGTGATCAAACACATGTAGACTAGTATGTATATTTGGATTAAGTGATAAAAACTCTTTTCCCAATTTGAAATAAGCTTTCAGTGATTTGTTATACAATTCTTCTTGTGCAATGGCAAAGGATCCAGATGCACAAACATAATACCTAAATATTTATATTTAGAAACACAATTAAGACTAACACCATCAAGTTTGAAATCAAAATTGAGTAGTTTGCCTGCCTTGATGAATGTTATAATTTTTGTTTTATTAGTATTCACACTTAAACACCATTCTTTACAATATTGATTGAGAATGTCAAGTTTTCTCTGTTGTCCCCTTGCAGAACTGGATAATAATATTATGTCATCAGCATACATAAGACTATGAATAGCTCTATCATTAATTAACACTGGATCAGGGGACAGTTCTAGATAGTTTGGTAAATCGTTCAAAAAAAATTTGAACAAATTTGGGCTCAAATTATCCCCTTGTTTTACTCCTAGCTCAACTGGAAAGGGATCAGTCATACAATTATCAATTTTGATACATGATTTACTATATGTCTACATATTTTTAATTACATTATAAAAACGAGACCCTACACCAATCTGTAAAAGTTTTAATTTAATTCCTGTGTGAATAACTTATTAACTGTGTCAAACGCTTTCTGAAAGTCAACAAAGCAGGCAAATACCCTTCCATTCTTACAATTACAATATTTATCTACTATGGTTTTCAAGACAAACATCTGGTCAGATGTTCTGGCTTTCTTGATAAACCCTATTTGACAACCATTTATAACATTATGCTTTTCCAAAAATTTGATTAATCTTTCATTTAAAACACGATTAAACAGTTTCCCAATAGAACTTGTAATTGTTAAGCCCCTATAATTGTTGGGGTATGTAATGGGTATGTATAGGAAGAAGAATTCGGTCTAAACCGTAACATGATGGAATTCTAGACACTTCGGCACCGGGACAAATCGTCACCCGGACAATTTGGCACCTCAAAAAGACAATGAACATTTTTTGTACATTGTGTTTTTTCTTTAATTTTACATATAAAACTTCCAATAGCTTTGAACCAATTCCAAATTTTAATCATGTCTGTTCAGGAAAAGATCCTCTAGCAGCCACTCTGTAATTGATCCTGTTATGCCACCCCTCGACATCGTTGTTGGTACGGATGGACGTCATAAACACAGACCAGTATTCAACACTTCTTCTTCTATCGTTAATCAGCAAGGGAAAATATCCATCACGCTGATGCTGTGTCATCGAGTGCAGGTGCTTTACAAATTATGAAACTCTATGTACAAATTAAAATGTGGTTGGTGCAAGATAAAAACAAGGATGGTCATTTACAGCATTGCCTGATCTCTGGTCTCAGGGTGGAAGTGAGACAAGAGATTTCCTTTGAAGGTGTCCGAGTCAGTGTCTGTAACACTATCTCTTGGAAGCTTCTTCCAGTCTCTTATCATCCTCGGGTAGAAGCTGAATTCATACGCCTTGGTGTTACATTGACAATGAAGACGTTGTTGCAGGGTATGAATTCAGTTTTTAAAGGCAGTTGCCCAAAGGGCAAGTAAGAAAACAAATTGACTTGTCCATTATGACAGGAACTTATGTCCAGTAAGCCGTGGAGTGGGTTGCTGCACTTGCGATGTGCCAACTACGGCAGGGGTCTGGGGTAAATGATTAAAAATCCTGCATTCTAGGCTTTTCCTGACACCTAAATTAAAGTTTCAAAAGTCTACTTTTATAATTGAAAAATACTGAAAATGTTTGTAAAAAAAAAAATTTTTGGGGTGTTGTGTTAAAGTTCTTCAGGTTTCTCCAATTATTACACCATAATTGCAGTGTGTTGCTGTGTTTCAAAAATCTGGATTATTCATGAAAAATTTGTATCTAAAACCAAGCTTAAAAATATGTTTGTTTGCCCTTCTCTGCCCACCATTTTTTGACTGGGTAGGTACATGTAGGTAGGCAAAATATTTAACTTTATTCATGAAATATGACATATTGTCACCTCTTCAATGTATAAATGTCAGACATATTTTTTCTTTGACATTTTATTCTCCCTTTACGCTTTTGAGATGTGAAGATGCTGAACAAGCAGCCATGATGGCTACGATTGATTATTGACTTTTTTCGCCCCACACGGAACTCGGTCCTAATTAAAAAACATCGCGGAAATAGGTCTTAAAATGATTATGATAACATAATATTAATCATTAAACATTTCGATCTTATATCCCATGGAACAACCTAACAAGAAAAAAAATTAAGTATTTTGAGTTTCGTAAGTTGGTATATCCGATTTTACCACATGTCATTTTTAAGGCCAAAAGCAATCCGGAATTTAGACCGATCAGAAACTATAAATACTGTATCAACATCCATTTGGAAAATCATCAAAATTTTGTCTTTGATCTTTCAAAATTCGCGAACAATACTAAGTGACAGCTCTTTCTTGTTTCAAACTGTTGTCAGGAATCCGTAGTTTGATTGAGTGTATCTAGGATTTTTCATTTGCCCAGCGGGCTGTTGCTTTTAAAATCTTACTTGCCCGTGTCAAATTTAGCACGGCACGGGCAATCGGGCATCCGGTTATTTCAAACCCTGTGTTGTTGATCCATGTGCGATATACGTAGTTAAGGATCAAACGATCACCAATGCAAACACAAGCTGTAAACATTTGATCACTGCTTTTGATCTTAATTAAGAAATTTAATAATGGCTTCTTTTAAAGAGTATCACCTCGTATCATGTTTTCGACAGTCTTATGTTTTCGTCCTAATGTTTATTTACTTCCTATATTTAGCACATGACATCGTGACGTCATAGTCGGCTGCTAAACTTAGATATAACAACAAACAGAAACACATGTGGCAACGATGCTGAAAATAAAGCTAGTAGATATAAGTACAAACATTGTTTTCATTTGCTAGTGTATTTTTGCAAGTTTCACTAATGCCTTTTCTTTCTTCTGAAAGAATCTTATCAAGATCAATAACTATCCAAGAATAATGGTTGATGTTATTAATTATGTCTAGTTCAACTCTCTGTTATTCAGTCACGTAATTGTCGTGCGGTCAGAAGTCATACATGTGGCTGTGAAAAAATATTTGAATTTGGTCAAAGGGAGGTCACGTTAGTTACTAACAAGGGAGAGCACTCTATTATTTACTCAAAGTAAACAAATTGACTGGAAGAGAGTCATACACCGTGAAACATGAAAGGTGCACGATAGTTAAATTGTTAGCTAGCAGAATAGTATACATACATTAATTTAAAAATACTTATGTAATAGAATCGTGATTTTATTGGTGAAGCTTGGAGAACAGGGGGGCAGTTGACATAAACTGTACAGCATGCATTTGCCGGTAAAATGCACGTGATTTTTTTGTCTTGCACTAGTGCAAGATAAGACAATCTCACATCGCTAAAAATAGGAACTGGTCTGTCTCAAAAGTGAGAAATTCTGAACTCGAATTAAAAACTAACTTATGAGCAAATTTTATTTGACTAATATGATATTATTCGCAAGAGTACTTACTAACTCTAGAATAAAAGGTATGTCTGGTTTCAACTAGATACAAGAGAAATCACCGGAAATATGTTAGTAGGTCGAAAACACAATACACGAGGATATTTAAATCCGATTATGTTTAGATTGCATTTAAACGATCATTGATGGGTTTTTTTTTTTTTTTTTTAACTTTCTTTGATTTTATTTTTAAAAAGCTAATCACGTTTGTTTGAAAGAAAATGCGGTACCGATTTGTCTTGATACCGAACTGTCTTTTTTCAACGGGTGCCGATATGTCAGATAATGTCTTGACTCTTCTTAGTGCCGAACTGTCCTGTGCGGCATTATTTCTTAACATATGGCATATTCCATTTAGTGGTGAAATATGTCTGTCAAATCTAAAAAGGCATATATTTTTTTTTTGCTATTCAAATTGAAGTGTGATTTCCGTGATTACTATCAGTCAGTGAAAAATGAATTAATAAAAACAATTATTGGAAGCAAGTTTTATAATTTGAAAAAATTACAAATATAAAAGATGTCAAAACTTGATAACTTTGACGGAAAAAAGTTCCCATAATTTGGAAGGTTGTTAATTTGACAATTTTCCCGGCGGTAAGAAACCGTCTCAGCTGTCTAGCCGTTTTCATTTGGTACAGTAAAGGATAAACGTGATATACGTTATAAATTCAAGAAGATAAAAATAATTTGAAGACAAATTATAAACTTCTAAAATCTAGGTTGATTCTTGACTTATATCTGTCAAAAAAATTATGTTCGCAACGCAGCTGAAAAATTCGGAATGGATGACGGCAGCAATCAAAACAGACGGTTTTCTTGTTGTAATAGATGTTTTTCAAAGAAACGATGGTGTAATATCTACAAACTTATTTTAATGAAAGTGTTATGCACAAACATGTTTTGTGAACATATATTCTGTCAAAATCTATTCCTAACGTTCGCAACCTAACCGGGAATAATTAACAGAGTTATCAGTCTGTCATCGAAGATCACGCCGCATCAAACTCCTCGATAAATAGCGAGATTTGAAAGAAATGGCCGACATTATTTCTCATTAAACTTTGCACCAAACATCGTCTGTCCATTTTTTTTATGTTCGCGTTGCTTTACGTTCGCACAGGTGGTCGTTGATTTGGTGTTCTGGAGAAGATTTACAACATACTTATGAGGAAATAATAGTTTTTTTTGCATTGGGAAGTCGATAAAAATATTTGTTTTTATTGACAAGGTCTTAATTTTTGTGTTTACGTTTTCATAGTTGCGAACATAACATCTGGACGGAACTAAATTGTGTGATCATAACATATTGACGGACATATTATGTTAGCAACACTTCAGTC
>MJUT01061430.1:239204-250426 GCA_002080005.1 Gigantidas platifrons
GTCAAATGTTTTATGTTAGCAAATCTTAAAGGGGTATTTTATTGAACTTCAAGTCAATTTTAGATTACTTGGTCCATACTTCTTATTGTCTTTTTTTCATTTATCTAACATTTCTGAGTAAAATTTTGATGACAACATTGAATACAACGAAGATATTGAAAATAATTGTGTTGCTAACATAAAAAATGTCTGTCAAAATTCTGTCATTTTTTTATGTTCACAACATCCATTTTTTAAATGTTAATTATAAGCCGTAGACTTCCTTTTGGAAAAAAAATCTTCCCTTGTAATAGCTGCACCCATGTACATCAGAAAAATTTCCCATTATAAAGATTTTTATTTTTTGATCTGATGGGAGTTTTTTGGCTCTATTATTTGGAATATGCCATTATTCTTTCGACTTCTACCGATATGTCATCTAATTCAAATAAAGTTTCGACTTCTACCGATATGTCATCTAATTCAAATAAAGGAAATATATTGAAGAGCATAAACAGATTGCAGAAAATGTACTATAACTTGTATTACTTTGATTTTCAAAACAAAACTCTTATTCTTCTGTAATTTTGGTTTGTTGATTTTTCCTTCTCTTCCGGTTGTCTATTTGTGGCAAGTCGCATTTACAAATAGACTGGTTCGCTGTCCATATATCGTAGTACTTGATAGACACTTTTAGCTACTAAACCATATAGGTCTTGTCACAAATGCCATTTTCTTTAATAAAAGTATTGATGTGTCAATTTTTTAGGATGCTCTTCATCTAGAAAACTGAAATTTAAATGTATTTTTCTTTATTTATTAATTTGACTCAACAACTATTACGACATTATTGCCGTAGGTGAACAGGGGATAATTTTTTTGACACGCACCTGAAAAATTAATATTTTGCATGGTATATTCTTCATTAAAACTCTTTCATACTTTACAGCATCAATAATCACTCGTTTCCATCGATAAATATTTAACCTCAGTTTTCAAAAGTTTAAATGTCTCAGACATTGTCTGTAAATCAAGAACGTACTAATATAGTCATACATAGATAAGCGTGCATAGTAACCACAGACACAGGTACACATGTCAGGACGCCCCTTTTTGGATACAATTTCGATCCAAGGTATAGAATCTATCTGTTATGATGCAAAATAATGGTAATCCTATAGAAGTCATAATTCAATATTGCTTACAATACCTGGATATAGTCTATAAAAAATTAAAATGAGTAATATGGAATTTCAATGCTATATCTGCACACCTTATCCCATGTGCAAGTGGGTTTTAACAGTAGAAAGATAACTCATCAATTCATCAAAATTATAATTCAATATAACAAAAGGATGAACGTTCACTCTATGTTGTCCAATATGTCCTGAAATCATCCATGAAACTAAATTTTTGGTGGAGTTTCTTATCCATATAGTATTGATATGCCTGTTAAAGGGGAAAGAAACACGCCAGGCAATATTCAGTATTGAAATAGTTTCAAAAGGTCACAGAATAATTTGGAATTCTTGTAGAAAAAAATTTGCGTTCAACACGTGGACGCTGAAATTTTTTGTGTCAACATCACGAACGTTTTGTACCTGGCTCAAATATCAAGCAACCTCCTATACAAATGACGAAAAGTCAAGTTTAATAGATCAATTCTTATATATTATTTCTTTAGATCAACTTATTTTCTTTTTATAACACGAAAATTTACTTCTGGACCAATCTTGCGCATGTTCGTTATGAAGACAGGGTTGTTTTTCGAACAAGTGTGTGAAAATCTATTAATATTGATAAGAAAATGGTTTAAATTAACCTGTCTACCCGAAAAAATATCTAAAAATATCTAATGTTTTACTTTCTGGTAGAATAAATCGGACCTCCATCCTATGTGCAATCCATTTATGTAGTTTACCGAGATCGTATTGTTTGGTCACGTTCACTACACGTGTTCGTGTCACATGTTTCATTTGGGTAAATTCATTGATCAAAACAAGTATCAGGTGGAAAACGTCATCATATGTTGTGTTTTCGATCGCAATTGTTGTGTGCAATGCATATTCATAACATATACCTACTTTCGTTTTCATATGCAAAGTATTGTGTAAATAACGTGCGTCACACATTTGACACCATTTTTTCAGCCTAAAACATTCCTTCACGACAGATTTCAGTTGTAAGGTGTATTTTTTTTAAATGGAAAAATCTAACGCACACTAAAAGATTTCATCAAAATTGCTAGAAGCTGACATTTCTCTTAAAAGGAATTTTAAAACCAGTCAATTTAACGTTCGTTTTTATGAGAGACACAAACAGTGTGAACGTATCATCCATATTCAGATCGGTATTCAGGCAAGAAAATAAACAAACTAACTTTGAAAAATGTGATTGATTGATCTAATACTGTTTCTTTTAGACTTAAAACCAAAAATATATTTGTCTGAATGAAAAAGAACTTTTTACTCAATATATGCAGGCAGTAGGTACACAATGTCCGTTTTTAGCCATCATTTTCACCTGGACATCCAAGCTTAAAATCCCACCATTAAAAAATGACTGCATGTATGGCTATGAAATTTAGCATGATATACTATGAAACACTGCTGGCCACGTCTAACAAATAAAATCTAACATAAAGTTATTGATATTTTATTTAAATAACATTATTTGAAACCACCCTATGTCTCCCCAACACCAAATAATGACTTTTAGAGTAGCGGCGTAAATTTGATATACCTTGTATATGTAGTAGCCCTGGGACCGGGAATACTTCAACAAATATGCTGGCCTCCAGCCAGCACTCTAACCTTCTGAGCCAAAGAAATACTTCCCTGGCTTAGCTGATTAAGGCTGGCTTTATATCTTCGCCACTTCCGGTCCCACAACACCCTCCCCCTTTTCTTCTTAGGGTGTTTCATCTCGTGTGTCCGCCCGCCACAGGAGGTCAAATCTCATCGAATTCTCATCTAAACTCTTCCCCTACCTGTAGCGGTCACCCGCAGTACCATTGTAGTAGCCCTGCTACCTGGGACCGGGAATACTTCAACAAATACGCTGGCCTCCAGCCAGCTCTCTAACCTTCTGAGCCAAAGAAGTACTTCCCTGGATCAGCCGATTAAGGCTGGCTTTATATCTTTGCCACTTCTGGTCCCACAACATATACTATATAGGAATGTTCGCCAATCTCATTAGTGATGTCATATTCACTATTTTGCATGTCATTAAACAAATAATTGGTTGGCAGTAAAACAATAAAGTAATTGACAGGAAAGTAACCAATTTTTAAACTTTTATAACTTTTTTATTTCCAAACCAATTTTGGTTCTGTTAATTGTTTTAGAGACTTAAGAAAATTCATATTTTTTCTGTCAGTTTACATTTTTAAATTTTAATATGATAAATTCATAATTCTAATATGAAATAATGCATTTTTACTCTTTAAAACTAAATAAAACAAGATTGAATTTCCAATCTTTTTATTCTGAATATTTTTATCAAACCTTCGATGTGAATTAATTATTGCTATATAATTTTCATTTCTGAAAGAATTATTAAATTATTGTAAATAACAAAATAATAATGACAATTTGAAGTTGAGCCTTCATTGAAAGACAATCGCAATTTTTTATTTCCTGCCAACCACACGGGTAAATTCTCAAGCCTGTGATATCACGGCGAACATCCCTATACTATAGTATTATTACTATAGCGGTGTAAATTATTATTATTAAAGCAATTTTAAACTTAAAGGTTGTATATTCATCTAAATCTACATAGTACGACAATCCATCAATGGTGATGATTACTTGTCGGGCACAGCCCGAACAGACAAACAATTTAATAAAAGAGTGCAGATCATATAAACAGTGACAAGATAAAATTATATACTATTGACAAAACACATGGAATAATATTGTTACACAATAAGTAGTGCAAAATATTATATAATTATAGCAAGTTATACAACATATAAGTCAACGATGCAACACATAAGTGCAATGAACTTGTCATCATTTCGGTGGAAGTTCCTCAGAAAGGTATGTCTGAAACAGTGCCCTGGACGTTCCAAATTGTCGACTTAGTTTTCATTTCATGTGCATCCACATGTTCTCTATATTTTGAGTGACAGTGTTGATATCTGGATTGTTTGGATTGACAAAGTTGGCATCATGAATTAAAATTGAGCTTAAATATTTAAAGAATAATTTACGCCGTCCATTTGAAAATTATGAATTTACGCCGCTACTCTATAGGATTACCAAAATAATATCAGTAGCGCTTTATAATGATACTCAGATGGTTGACAGGTACAAAGCTTGAAAGTTAAATATTCTAAATGAAATTATGTGTTTTTATACAGAGTCGTATTGTAATGAAATAAAGTTATTTATGCATATTTTTAATAGTAGTCAAATGATGATTGCATAGATGACAAAGTTTAATATTGATCAAACAAATCTTATGTACATTTTTATGTAAGATGTTAATACATGTAGTCTAAAGTGTCCCATTTCTAACTGAACATACTGTTTATGTAGGAATATAGAGTAATTGGTAAGCTCTCTAAGGTTGTGGGAGCCATAATAGGTTCATATCCACCCTCTGCTAACTATATTAGTAAACATCTTTAGCTCATTTGCTAGAGTGTTGACTTACAATGTGAAATGGTCCAGGATCGAATCCCATGAGAGACAATGCATTTATCTGAGAAAAAATATGGTCTACTGTTATGATATATCAACTTCTCGTACTATGTACATAGGTCATCTTCGGCCATTGCTTAATCAAAGACAACTTGGACCATATCTATAGATTATTTTATTCATTATTGATTTTGTACATTGGACGTCGAGGATCATAGCTTAGTCTGTCGAACCGGACCATGGAGATGTGTGACATTCCATGTAGTGTATGCATTGCACAGATGGATGCGAAGAGGAAAATCCAGCAATTGACGAGTGTTAATATTAAAGTGTTTAATGGAGAAAACAATCTAAAAAAGAATTCAATTTGCAAACTCTAATGTTACAACTTTTAATGTTAACAGATTATATTGGATGAAAAATTGGATTATCATTATCAATTAGTGTATGATTCATGTGTTTACTGATGGACAACCCTGGCATCTATTTTTAGATTTGTAGCAATCAGCAATTTAGAGATTAGTAGAAATATTTATTGGGTAAGAAAAGTTTGAAGATGCCAAGTTAGGTATCAGATACCATAAATCAAACAAGATACCAAGTTAGGTATCAGATACCATAAATCAAAAAGATACCAAGTTAGGTATCAGATACCATAAATCAAACAAGATACCAAGTTAGGTATCAGATACCATAAATCAAACAAGATACCAAGTTAGGTATCAGATACCATAAATTAAACATTATTGATTAAAAATAAACTAATATAAGGCAGTTCATTGATTAAAAACTACAAACCAAATTTTAATATATTTTTTTATAATGAAAAGTCAAGTCATCCCCTGAAAAGTTTAATAGCTATTCAAAGCAGGTTTCACTGATCAGTTTGTCACCTGAAAGGTTTAGTAGTCAGGATATCTGACTCAAAGTCACAATATAAAGCATTCATAAACCAAACAATAAAAACTGGTGTTTGTTTCTTAATCTAGATAGTAAATCAAAATTGAAAGATTTTTAAATAAATTAAAAAATAATATAGAAACTTTCTTTTCATAAAATTAGAATTACCATATTGATATTGTCATGTTAAAATTTGATTAATCAGCTTAATTTTTATATTTATTTTCTCTTTCTTTTTCAGCAAAAATGTTGGACACTGCCTTAAAGAGAAGACAAGCATTGATATTTGTTTTGGGCTGGCTGGCATATGCCTCAACATATTTCCTAAGAAAACCATTGGGTGTTGTAAGTAGTAATAAAGGAGTATGTCCTCTGTAAATTATGATGCTTGTAAAGCTATAACATTTAGTTTGTAGTTTCACATCCATAGTTATTTGTTGTGCAGTCATTGTTACATGTCAAATAAAGATACAGCTTGTCTGTTTTACCGTATAACATCTTACATTATACCTAGTCGTTGATTGATTGTTGTTTCATGTCAAGTGGGCAGTGTTTCTGCTATATTCAAGACTAGTATCCTTGAAAAAAGTGGTGCTGGGAGTCTGACAGAACTTTTGTGCTTTAGTTACGATTGCCAAAGGAAAAAATAAAGAAGGAGATTTTGACTTGTAATAAGCTGATAACAAGTGTATGACATTTCTATATATGTATATTTTGTAAATTAACAATTTTCACACTGTTTCTGTCTTTCAGATTAAAACAGATCTTGAGACTAATTTTCATTTGACAAAGACTGAATTAGGATGGCTAGATACAGCTTTATTATTTCCCTATGCTGTTATGCAGGTGAATCATTTATTTTCAGTCAAATAGTCAAATATATAGAAAAAAACAATCACAATCAACAGATGACCAAAATCACAGTCACAATATACTGGCTAAAATTAAATTGTATTTTATAGATAAACATCTGGAAAAAGAGACAACTCAACTACATAAGACAACCATTACAGTTTATCTGTGAGGGGAGCACATGAACAGAAGAATAAGACATGATAAACAAATCAATTGTCTTGTTACATTAAAAAACGATAAAGCAGCGATTATTCTGTATACACATTTTTGTTCTTAGAAAATGACAACAAATATTTTATTATGTGATGACCTGAACTAATTAAAGAAAACTATACTGATTAATTGTATAAATATATAACACATAAATAAATTGAAGTGATAAATTTCACAATAAAAAAAAAATAAAAAAATAATAGTCAATAGATGAATAGGAGAAAAGGTTGCAATAGTTCACCAGAAGACAGTTTCTGTGTGAAAAAACAAGCATGTTTGCATGTACTTTGATATTTATTTTTAAAGTATATCTTTTTAAAGTCATAAATGTATTTTTTATGGTTTGTTGGTAAATATCTTTGATGTCAGGCTTGTTGATTGTATTTTTATTGTTTTGTTGGTCTGACTGTTTGTCAGTTTTTTCATGCACATACCTGTTGTTGCACTTTACAACAGATTGGTTAAGTTAAAGGTCAGAGAGTAATGACTCTTGGTTTTCATGGTTAGGGTTATGGTGTTAAAGGTCAGAGAGTAATGACTCTTGGTTTTCATGGTTAGGGTTATGGTGTTAAAGGTCAGAGAGTAATGACTCTTGGTTTTCATGGTTAGGGTTATGGTGTTAAAGGTCAGAGAGTAATGACTCTTGGTTTTCATGGTTAGGGTTATGGTGTTAAAGGTCAGAGAGTAATGACTCTTCGTTTTCGTGGTTAGGGTTATGGTGTTAAAGGTCAGAGAGTAATGACTCTTGGTTTTGATGGTTAGAGTTATGGTGTTTAACACCACTTTCAACAATGTTTCAGTTATATCATGGCGGTCAGTTTTATTGGTGGAGGAAACCAGAGTACTTTGAGAAAACCACAGACCTGCCGCTAGTCACTGACAAACTTTATCATATTGATAAAAGCAGTATCAAGTTTACCTTGCCATGAGTGGGATTTGAACCCACAGCTTTAGTGGTGATAGGCACTGATTGCACAGGTTTTGAAATATAGGAAGGATAAATATTCTGTTTTAATGATTTGCCCTCTTTTGTATTTTTCAGATGTTATTAGGACCACTAGGAGACAAGTTTGGAGCCAGGAGAACATTTAGCTGTTGTCTTATTTGTTCAGGTTTATCTATGGTAACCATTTTGATTTACACACTCTCTATTCAGTTGTTTTTGTTAATGTAATATTTTTTTTTTATGTTTTCAACCAAAGTCATGCACTCTTTAATTCATTCTGAAATAATGAGTTCAGTTAATACCTTGGTGAAATTTTGTATTGTGTATGTAAATGTATAAAAAAATATATGTAAAAATGTGAAAGTGGCAAAAAAAGAGAAAACTACCATAGCGTTTAAGACTTCTACTGAAAATAAATCAGGATTTGTGATCCCATCTTAGGTATGATGGCTTCTTAAGACCAAAAGTGGTTTAAGTTAAATTGACCTAAATAAAAATTGCTACAGCCAAATATTTTTATCCACAGATAGTGCATACTAGTAAAAATATGTCAAAATAATTTGACCATATCATTTTTGTAGAGTTCTAAATATTGTTGATTAAGTTAGGGTTTTGTTACCTTACTTACATTATGTTTGTGTGAAAATGATATACCACACCAAATTATATATCACAACACTTTAAATAATATACCACACCAAATTATATATCACAACACTTTAAATGATATACCACACCAAATTATATATCACAACACTTTAAATAATATACCACAACACTTTTAAATAATATACCACAACACTTTTTCTGAATAAAAGAATATGAAATTACTTTATAATCATATCAGAAGTTTTTTTTTAAAACCAGTGTCGTTCTAATGAGAAAAAAATGTCTTTCCAATTGTAGTTGAACCATTGAATGTACTTATGTTATCAATGGTTTGTGTTATGTAATTATATGATCACTGATTGTTTGTGTAATCACATCGGTGGTGTAATAGTTAGCGTGATCGCCTCGAGTGCGGTAGATTGTTGGTTCGAGCCCCAGTCGGGTCAAACCAAGACTATGAAATTGGTATTTGTTGCTTCTCTGCTAAGCACGCAGCATTAAGGAGAAAGAACAAAGACTGGTTGGCTCGGAATCGGAATAATGTTTCCGAGTGGAGCGACATGTCTACCCGCGGACTGTTGTTTCAGTGAGCTAGCACTTAAAATCCAACTCAGCGTGTTGGACTAGAACAAAGCGGACCTCATCATCATTTCATTGAAAATTAACTTATTCTCGCCTTGATATAGCTGAAAAATTGCTGAATTGGCATAAAGCAACTATTACTCACTCATTCACTCACTGATGGTTTATGTTATGTAATCATTGATTACTGATTGTGTTATGTAATCATATGATTACTGATTGTTTGTGTTATGTAATCATATGATTATTGATTGTTTGTGTTGTGTAATCATATGATTACTGATGGTTTGTGTTATGTAATCATATGATTACTGATTGTGTTGTGTAATCATATGATTACTGATTGTTTGTGTTATGTAATCATATGATTACTGATTGTTTGTGTTATGTAATCATATGATTACTGATTGTGTTGTGTAATCATATGATTACTGATTGTTTGTGTTGTGTAATCATTGATTACTGATTGTTTGTGTTGTGTAATCATATGATTACTCATTGTGTTGTGTAATCATATGATTACTGATGGTTTGTGTTATGTAATCATATGATTACTGATGGTTTGTGTTATGTAATCATATGATTACTGATGGTTTATGTTGTGTAATCATATGATTACTGATGGTTTGTGTTGTGTAATCATATGCGTACTGATTGTTTGTTTTGGGTAATCATATGATTACTGATTGTTTGTGTTGTGTAATCATAAAATTAACTTGCTATGTTTAATAAGAAGTATGAAAAATTTTAATGAAATTATTCTATTTCTACTTGTAAAAGATAAAACAAATTTCCTTTTTATTTTTGCAGGTTACTTTTGGATGGAATCAGGGTTTTTATGGTTTTTTCTTCCTTCTTTTCCTCAATGGAACGGCACAGGTAATATTAGTAATTAATAGGTAATTATATAATAGAAAGATATATGTTTATTGATTTAGTATATAGAGGGGAATGAAGGTACATTTATCATAACATTTACCAATTATAATTTTTTTCATCATCTATTTTTTCAGTAAGCACATGTCACCTGACCAAGAAACCAATTAATAGCGTTTTTACCTTTTTGTAGACTTTGTAGTGTTCATGTTAACTAATTGTATGAAGCCATCATACGGATATAATTTAATGTCTTTGTTGGCCAGCTGTGGACCAACATTTTTAAAATTGTTAAATTTATATAATCTAATGTTATAGGCCTAATGATGACAGGTTCATGGATGGTGGAATGTTGATTGACTTCTGACCACAAGCCTTACACCACTGAAGTGGGTTCAAGCCCTGTTGGCCATCACAAAGTGTTCAGATTTCCATGCACATAAACCCCTCCTAATGAATCTGGTAGCCAGGCTATAGCTGACAAATTGTTGAAATTGATGATAAGCTCCAATAACAACCCCAATGATGACCAAACTGCATGAAATAATGCTATTTATAGAATTTATTGTTTGCTTTGTAGGCCCAGTGCTGGCCAAACTGCATGAAGTCGTTAGGAGCCTGGTTTCCAGACAATGTAAGAAACAGTGTATTTGGTATGTTTGGAACATGTGCTTTTGCTGGTGGAATTGGAGGAACAGCTTTGGCAGTATGTATTTATTTCGATAATAAATTGATCAGTTCAATATTGGTCATGATTGATTGTTGCTTAACATCCAGTGATCTATTTATCATGCATATTCTGACTATTTTAAGAATAAGTAGTCAAACCTGTCTATAGTGGTCACCTGGGGGAGATTGACAAAATGACCGCTATATACAGGTGACCTTTATGTGAAGGGTTTTGATTTTTTGACAAAATATTGCACGTTAGTTGTAAATAAACATTTTTCATTACATCTTACATTTTTAATAATGTTTACTGGTTATTTTGTTCCTGTCGTAATTTTACTCTGGTTTACATTTATTGTTGATGAAATTATCTCAATATGATATGATTTGAATAAAACATACAAATAAAAAAATAAAGATATTTAATAAACAAAAGTATACTAAACTGGAAGCATTGTTTTTCAAAATCGTAAATTTCCAGTAACACGAGGTTGAACTGGGAACGTTGTTTTCAAAATTGTAAAGAATCTCGCATTTTCTTTAAAGAATGTTCATTATCTGGGTATGACCAACACCCATCTCCTCGCATACAGTCCGACAACTTTTCCCAACATCACAATGATTTATCGCTTTCACTTTGTTGTCAAATTTCAAAGCTTTCCTATTTACGGATGTTGATGATTTTGACATGATGTACTAGATACAAAATACTTTTGGTGAGTGAATTTCTATTTTTGTCGTAATGAATAAAAATCCTCAATACCGCCCGGGGATAAACTGTCCTTTATGTCATTTACGATTCACAAAACAAAATGTTTTTGTTTATTTAATTAATTAAATTAGTCAATATATTTTGTAACACCTCAGGATTTTTGGTACATTTGAGAAAAATACCGATCTTCCGAAATCACTTCCGGTATTATTTTTAAAATAAAATTGACCGT
>MJUT01061430.1:266893-298601 GCA_002080005.1 Gigantidas platifrons
GGGGGTATATAGGGATCCTCGTGTCCGTCCGTCACACTTTAGGTTTCCAGATAATATTTATAGTATGGCTCAACCAAATCTTTTCAAACTTTAACACAATGCTGTGGACCATTAAATACAGGTTAAGTTCGATTACGGTGTATTTCACATTTACCGTTCCTGAGTTATGGCCCTTTTTCTTTTAGAAAATAGGGACTTTTTAGGTTTCCAGATGATATTTATAGTATGGCTCCACCAAATCTTTTCAAACTTTAACACAATGCTGTGAACCATTAAATACAGGTAAAGTTCGATTACAGTGTATTTCACATTTACCGTTCCTGAGTTATGGCCCTTTTTCTCTTACAAAATAGGAACTTTTTAGGTTTCCGGATGATATTTAAAGTACCACTAAACCAAATCTTTTCAAACTTTAACACAATGATGTATACCATAAAATACAGGTCAAGTTTGATTATGGTGTATTTCATATTTACCGTTCATAAGTTATGGCCCTTTTTCTCTTAGAAAATAGGGACTTTCAAGGTTTCCGGATGGTATTTAAGGTACGACTCAACCAAATTTTTTCAAACTTTAACACAATGCGATGTACCATAAAATGCAGATTAAATTCGCTTATGATGAAATTGACATTTACCGTTCATGAATTATGGCCCTTTTTCTCTTAGAAGATAGGGACTTTTTTCTGGATGAAAATTTGGAATGTGGGGGTATCTGTGATCACCAGATCAACTTTCTCTAGTTAGGTTTGGAATGCGGGGGTATATGTGATCACCAGATCAACTTTCTCTAGTTTATATATATCATGGCCACCAGTTTTAGTGGTGGAAGAAGCCAGAGTACCTGGAGAGAACCACCGATCATTGGGCAAGCAACTGGTAAACTTTATCACCTGGCTTATCAATGCTTAAAGAGTATCTGATGAAATAAAACTATGCAATAAATTAATAAAGGACCATTTATGAAAGTCAGCTATGCAGTCTTTAAGATGATTTTTGTATTTTTCCTATAACATCCTGCCTTTGACTACCAGTATGCATAGCAATGACAATTATCTTTAGATTTTTTTCTGCAAAAAAAAGCTCTAAAATTGAAAAGGACCATGCAATGATCACTTAAGTACAGTTTGGATTTCATCAGTTAACAATTTGATGAGACGAAGACTTCCACATTTTTACAATGTTCAGTAGTTGTGGTCATCTTAATTTTCAAATCAATATATACACTTCGACAAGTTAAGTGCCACTAGATTTACTTCATAAATATCTTTTTTTGAAAATTAACTTTTTTTTAAATGTGATTGCTGTAAAGAATATCTGTAGACATTAATTAAATGTGTAACAGTAGTTTTTATTTTTAGAAGAATGCATTTGCAACATTTAGCAATAGAGTAACTATTTAACTATTTTAAGCTGTGGTGGAGGGCTGCAATATTGAAAGGGATCACATAAGACTTACACAAGTTAAATTTGGTTTAATTTATCTTTATTTTAAAGTGGCTTTAGAGAAGATTTTGAAATCCAATTTTTGGTCAAACTAGTCCGATTTGAATGATCTTGGAGTAAGTGTTGTTGTTTAACTCCAAATGAGCAATTATTCAGCTATATAATGGGGAGAACAAGTTACATTTCAATGAGACCTTGATGATAATGTCTACTTTGTACTAGACCAACATGCTTAGTTAGATTTTATAGTGATCACTGAGACAATAGTCGGCAGTAGACATGCTGCTAAACACATTATCCTGATTCTAAGTTAACCATTTCTCTTACTCATTAATGCTGCATGAGAAGCAGAGCAGCAGCAAATACCAATTGATAGGCTTTGGTTTGACCCGACCGTGGCTAGAAGCCTGCATGCTAACAATTACACCACTGATGCGGTTGAATAAACTTGGATATATTAAACTACACATTAGCATTAAGCCACAGTTTAAATTTTAGCTCATTTTATTTTAAAGTGTAGCAGGTTTAGCCATTTAAAGAAATTTCTATTTTTTAGAAACAATGGCCATCTTTGATAGACGATTGCTATTCACAATTTAAATAAGAGGCTGTCGATGTGATCGTATGGTAGTTGGATTTACAACTCCTGTGCAATCAGTTGCTATCATCACTATAATTGTGAGTTTGAATCCCACTCATGGCGAGGTGTAGTTGATACAATATTATCTGATAGTTTGTCAGTGACTTCCGACAGGTCAATGGTTTTCTCCACTTTCCTCTACCAATAAAACTAACCGGCACGATATACTGAAATATTGTTGAAAGTGGTGTTAAGCACCATAAACCTACCCATAATTAAATGATTTTATACTATCTATTCTTGATGGTTAGTTGCTATAAAAATTACAAACGTCAATCATAAAGGGTCATCAAAATAATCACCCATGCACAGTTTGGGTTCTATGAAGTTGCAGTTTCTCAATCCAACTAAAATGATTGGACAAAGTGATCCATGTGACATTCTATGCAGGATACACTACACATTTTTTTTCCATTGAAACTTTCGACTTTTATTTAAAACAAATAACTGATGTTTTCATGTTTATTCTGTTTGAAATAGATAATCTGATAAAATGGCAAGGTGTTGTAAAACACAGCCATAACACCTTCATGTGCTGGCAATTTTTGTGCAATATCTCTCAAAATCTGATGATTTTCACAACTAAATACAAAATGTATTCACAAACAGCGAAATATGTTGTATGATATTTTTTTTCCAGACCACATTTTTTTTGTCTTAAGATAATACATGTTACATAAATGTATAACATCTTTATACTATCTATTACATCTTAATACAATATATTATATATACATGTATATAAATATAAACTGAAATTATGAAATATGTTTAATGCTACAACCAGTAAGTCTTAAATACCTGAACATGGGAGATTATATCAACGATTTAAATCTACAAGAAAAACTCTGTTCATAAAAAAATGATTTATTCATACAACTGTTGTTCTTTTTACTATTATCTGATATGGCTTAAGAAGAATTTAATAGGTACAGCACGAACAAGGTGTTTTTGCTTTTTTTGTTATCCATGAATCGGTGTTTATCAGACATGACACTTAAATTTACCACCCTGTCAAAGTATTTCTATATTAATGTAATACACCAGATTTAATTTGCTAGAGTACATGTTTCCTCGACATTGACCTCATCGTGACACATTAAAAAAAATCGCAGTCCATATTAGTGCTGTATGAAAAGGTCAGTGTGAGGGCACCCAATCAAAATAGATGAATCCATGTACAAGACACTTGCATAAATCATTTCAAATTGAACATTTTTCTGTAACAGTGAAATTATATAAATTTGATGAAATCTTTTATACACCAATTAATTGCCTAAAAGCTACACTCTCACAACAGATGAATGTGATGAAAATATAAAACTAAAAATGATCAAATATCTTCAGCAATGGCAGCGTAACAAATACTTTAAACTTAAAACAAAATATCTGAGGTATATCAACAAAATGGGATTTACAAACTAACAGCACCACTCTTTGTGCATATATACATGGATGGTTATGGTAAACATGTATCTTAACATTTAAATTTATAGTTGTCATACTGTAGCAAAGAATCTAAGTTATTTTTTTTTTAATTATACATTTTATACTTCTACTCAAAGTACATTGTTTACAACATATTGACTGAAGCACCAATCTTTCTTACAAATTCCAAAATATTCTTCAGAACTTCAAAATATCTCGGACGGTTTAAATTATACACAATATAATGTGATAACTCATAAAATCACAAAATAAATCATAAAATGTATCTTATTTTTAATATTTTAAATCACTGTATTATAGTTTAGTAGAATTGTGTTAACCATCATTACTTTTTAAACTTTTCAAAACTAGAAAATTAACTTTTTTGTCACCAGTGCTAATATTTTTCTTGGTTTTTTAATATTTCACGGTCACAATTCAAAATGAAAGCTTGTAGATTTGTAGAAAGTCATATAACAAAAAGAAAACAAAACAAAACTGAACAAAAATTAAAATTTAAAAGAAGTAACAAAAGTCATGGTATATTTTTTTGTAAAAACAATCAATAAATGATGCCATATTTGTGTTATTTGGGAAATAGACTTTATTTTCTTTTATTGTTAAAAGAATCGTTTGTGACAAGTTATTGCATTTTCATTTAGCAATTATAGCAAATGTAAATATTTAATTCAAATAATTTGTTTATTTGCACAGACGAAATAAAAAAAATATAACTTAATACTAACCATAAACGTTCTACGTGTGACCTAATATATTTAGGTCACACGTAGAATGTTTATGATTTATAGTAAACCAAACCACAGATATAGCATCACTATGACATAATAAGTAAAATCATATTTTTTGGTCATTTTAATATAAATTTAAAAGAAAATAAAATATCTGACTAGTACCAATGTATTTCTGTTTCCAACAGAATCGAAAGGTTTGTTGAATACGAAAGAGATAGACAAGTTTCTATCTAAAAAAGCGAAATATTCGAAAGTTACATACATATATCATATACTAAAACATTATGCAGTATTTAATACAGATATTATACTATTAATTTACTATTTGTTATAAGAAGGATTTAATCCTACTGATCCTTGTCTATTATACAAGTAGGTCAATATGAAATGACAAGGTAGTTCTGTGAATAAAGGACTAAATTCAAACAAAAGAAACATGTTTCCACCAATCAAGTCAATTGTTAAATTCAATAGACCTGATTTTGGTAATGTTTTCCACCAATCAAGTCAATTGTTAGAGTCAACGAACCTGATTTTAGTAATGTGATTAAAATCATTTATAAACATGCTACAATCAATTAAACATATGATTTTAATCAGGTTGATGTTTAGCAGCTTTTTATCAATGCAATTCTAATTCAAACAGTTTTTTCTACAGTATTTAACAGTAATACAATGTTTGAATATGAAATTTACCCATAAAATAAAAGGCCGTTGGCCATTGGTCCCCCGACGCCAAGGTTATATCGTAAGATTAAATTTTGAAACTACTGTAAACTAGAGGGTCAGGTGAGCCTGTATCACTCATAATTCTGAAAGGGGACCATCCAAGGACCATTTTGAAGTAAAAAAAGGGGAGTAACTCTGGTTAGATTTGTCGAAAAATCATCATTATCGAACTTGACCTAGATATTCATGAGATACAATTACATACCAAACCTAGTTTCAATCTGACTTTTTGTTCACAAGTTATAATTTGGAAACCAAAATATTAGCAATTTTGAAGTAAAAAAAGGGGAGTAACTCTAGTAAGATTTGTCGAAAAATGATCGCTATCGCACATGACCTAGATATTCATGAGATACACTTACATACCAAACCTAGTTTCAATCTGACTATTTGTTCCCAAGTTATCATCTGAAAACCAAATATTTAGCAATTTTGAGGTATAAAAAGGGGCACAACTCTAGTAAAAATTGTCGAAAAATTGTCATTATCGAACTTGACCTAGATATTCATAAGATACACTTACATGCCACACCTAGCTTCAATTTGACTTTTCATTCACAAGTTATCATCTGGAAACCAAAAAGCACACGGACGGACGGACGATACCCATTTCTATAGTCCCCTTCGACGAAGCGTCGGGGGGACAAAAATTATATGGCTTAGAACAGGAAATGGGTAAATTACTACCAATAAACAAAGTCTTGTTAAGACTAGAAGATTCACAAGTCTAATAAAAACAGAAGTTGCAATGCTGTTAAAATTAAACAATAACATTAAATAACAATTATACTGTTTGTTGCATTGTGACAAAAACATTGGACATCATGATGTACAAGTACAGTCAGAGACAGTGTGATAGAGGTATCATTCATTTAATATATCTTCAAAGTTTCTTTTGTATTTAGAGTGTTTGATATCACCCAAAATGTGCAAAAATATTTATAAGTAAATAGATTAAACCTAGCAAAAGATATATCACCAAGATGAGTGATACGTCTATCACAGTGATTTGTCACACTATGTCCCTGGCAATACCATTAGAATTAACCCCCTTACAGATACATTTTGTAAGAAAAACAGTAAAATGACAATTGTTAACCCCTTTTGGAGTAATAAAATGCCATATTTTTTTTACCTCTTTTTAAGGAACATGATTATTTATCTCATTCTTTTCCTGTTCTATGCCTCATTAAACATGTATTACAGTATAAAGTTACATCAGACATATTATTAAACACTTTGTCTGTTGGAACGTGTATTTTTTTGTTTGTTCTCAGTGTTTTTCACATAGATGTATAAAATTATGCATTTTATCATACATTATAGTGAAGGCTTTTTGAATACAATGTGCCCAGTGTGCGAAATTAGTGATAGATCTATAGACAATGTCTATGTAAAATCAAGCTGGTCTTTGTCAAATTTTCAAAATTTTGTATATAAAGCACAGTGAGGTCTATGTAAAATAGAAATTGGTCTCTACCACAAAATTTAGTTTCACACACCTACAAGTATAGATTTATCATGCTAATGTCAGACTTTGGTTTATTTTTTTCTTCCTTGAGACAAAAATTCATTGAAAGTCTTTTTCTCTCTCTCCTAAAGTGGTTTGCAAAAATACATTAAGTCATTTTAAAAGTACAATACTCCATAAAAAAAGGTTCAATTTTTTTTTTACAAATACTGCATTATATAAAAGAAACAACCCATTCAACAAAGGATAAAAAATACATATGATTTAAAAATATCATCCATTTATACAAATATTATTGAGAAAAATCTCATTGCATATGAATTAAAACATCTATATATCAACAATGGTTTTATAAATAAACAAATATTGCTGGATTAAAAAGTCACTCAAAGCGAGTCAAGTTTAGTATAATTGCAATAAGGATAAACATATTTGTATTATATAGAACTAACATAATAGTTTATAATTAGAGTAGAGTGTGCTCCATTTGTGGAGCAGGATACAACCACAGAACATTAATATGAAATAACAAATTGGGTGAGGAAACAATAATAGGTTTGTCACCAACTTCCAGTGATTTTTATCTAAAAGAAATTTGAACAGTATAGATACAGAAACGTGTCTCACCTGTCCACATACAATGTATGTCATGTGTTTCAGTATAAAGTGTAATTGTTGTTAAACAAACCAAACAAAAAACAACAATTTCAACACATCAAATTTAAAAATTACTGGACAATAAAAAGGACAAAAATTGGAATTATTTTTCTTCTCAAGATCCTTTCCTATCGGTTAAGTTGTGTCAAACTTTTATTAGAATCAGACATGGGGAAATAAAGTTAAAGCATAACATTCAATTGTTAATAGACGAAAGATATTGCCATACAAATAATACGACTCAGAACTATATAAGTTAACCATCATAAAATCTTATAATATACAGTGTATAAAAAAAAAAAAAAAAAAAAAAAAAGATATAATTATAGATCTCATATATAATTCCAATTAAATTTATAATTTTTTAATATCTTACTGCATAAAAGAAACAGAGCCTCAGAGGTCTTAATATAAAAATTAATAAAAGCTTTGATGAGCAATAGCCTAGCTACAAAACTCCATCACACATTAAACATGCTAAAATCAAATCAACTCTTTCTACACCCACTACAGATAAAACCATACCGTACCACAATTCACAGGCTTTGACTTTGTAATGCTGTGCTTAAAAAAAAGGTTTGTTTGCCGTTCCTAAACCCACAAAGATTTCGAAAAACACAGGTTTTATGCAAGAACATGCTAAAAAAAAATGTTTAAAACCCTTAAAAAATATATTATGTAGGGCAAACTTTGGTGGGTCGGTTGAGAAACAGCAAACCAATAATTTTTAATGGAAGGCCTAAAAACTTGCTTAATTGTTATGTCATACATGTCTTTATCATTATTCACAGTGTAAGCTCATGATTATGTGCAAATTTGTTTTTTGTAGAAATAAAGTGAAATTACATTTTTATACAAAGCCTCTGAACTGAATCAATAAAAAATTCCAAATCTTCTTGTTTAAAACTCTTCATGAAATAATTGGGTGGCTAGAACTTCACCAGTTACAATTGTCTGGCATCCAGCATCACACATATTATTTTGAGTATTCTCAGATTTTCCCTGTACATCACCGTTGACAACATTAGTGGTTTTCGTTGCATTGGTCTCATCCTCGTCATCTCGTGGACTGTCGCCAAGAACAGAGCGATTCATATAATATCGCTCGGCTACCATCGACAAACTTGGAGATTCTCCCTCATCACTTAGATCTAAATCGTCCACATCTCTTAAACCTGCTAATTCAGCATGTTTAAAATTCCAGACAGGAACAATTCCTGCTCCACTGGGAGCTGCATCCCCAAAGGCATATTTAATGCCCCCGGCACTGACAGGAGTTGATGCGATAGTACTGTCATTTAATTCTGGAATTATTTGACGCATCTCTTCGTCAATATTTGTTAGGGGACTTGGTGGCTCCTTAAAAGGCATACCATCCATTGGAAGCTGTAACTGAGTTGCAACTTTCTCTATCAAATCTTCAATTGACTCGTGCTCTTTCCATATTTTCGTAGCTCTCCATCTTGCTCGGCTTCCCTTAGGAGCAGGAATTGCATCAAAGCAAACCATTTCTCCTACATGCAACAGTCTATTTAAGTCATCAATGTGTTTTCCAAAAATTGATCTGTCAATAAAAACGTGTTCATGTCGCCCCAGATCGATAATTCCCCACAGTTTTGCTACATGGTAGATACGCCCTTTTCTACCAGTTACCGTTGGTTTTGGGCTTGCTTGTGGTCTACTTCCTGTTATAAAAACATTCAAACGAGCATTTTTTATAACAGACACTGTTTCATCTTCTGCCACAGAAAATATATTTCCATGTGACTGAAGAAACTTTTCTAAATCTTGTTTGGTCCAACCAATGGTGTTGCGTAAACTTTCAGGAGCTTGGCTAAAATGTCCTGTCAAGCTACTTAATTTCATGTCCCCTTTCTTTTCAATTATGCCTTTAATAAACATTACAGCTTTGTACTGATTTGCAGTCATTTCAGTGGGAGCAGATTTAGCACTGACATTAGGAGAAGCTGCACTTCTAATTGCTGGTGACCTTGGAGACATGAGTGGTGACCGAGGTTCTAACATTTCCAATGATTTTGGTCTTTTTTTCAATTTCGGAGTGCTCTGAAGTAATAATAATTGTTCTTTATCAGAATTAAAACGGGACGATAAGGCACTATCTTCAGGAAACGGTTCAGCATTAGGGTTAACAGCGCTGTACGTAACATTATCTTTTAACCCCACAATATCACCTCTTAAATCAAAAATAAGAGGATGCCTCATAATCCATTGTTTAAATTCATTTTGTGGGCCAACACATTCCCTAATTTCTGGTGGTGCCTGTGATAAATGTCCAGCCAGACTCGCTATTGCCATCCACTGTTCTCCTTTTTTTATCATTTTACCACGAAAATACTGAACAGCTTCTGTTTCTGTAGAAACTTCTTGGGGATTTGATGAAGCAGGGCTACCTTCACGAAAATTAGACTTTCCAAGAGAGTCACTTCCATCATTCAAACTAACCTGAAAATCAAATAAATATATACATCATTAGTTTATATTCAGTTTTAGAGGGTTTTGTAAAAGTGTAGGCCATGACAGTCATAACATAACTCCAACAAAATAAATAGTTGTTACTTCTGAACACAGTAAAACAATGTCAGTCTGTCAAAATAAATCCAAAACATGTACTGGTATATCTATCATCTACATTTGTATAAATAAAAGACTGATCCTCTAAATAATTAACATATATTTTTATACTGGAGGCTGCATGGAATATGCAAGTGCTCATCTGAGGTATAATTTCCTTCAATTTGTTTATTTGGAGAATTTGTCATTATTAATAGGATACTGTATTTGTACTTTTTCGCATTGTATTTATGTTCAAGAATTTCATGAGGGTATGCTTTCCTGAAAATTAGTACACATTAATACAAATGTAAAGTTTCCTTAACCAGACTTGACCTTAATAAGATACTATGATTTATTAATTGGGTGATAGAACAATAATAATTTAACTGTCAAAAAGTCTACTCAAGACCCATGATAATTACAAATTTGACATATCTATTTGTATTGTTGTGTTTAATTATACAACCCTGTGTAATAATTTGACATTTTATGGAGATTAAATTATATTTGATTATAAAATAAACAGAAAATCAATCAAATTAATTGTCCTTTCCTAAACATATTTACAACAAACTACACGGAAAATAGAAGTACAGTAGGTTAATTTGAAAGTCAAGAGTTATTTTAAGCTGCACAATCCTGCAATACACCTTTCCATTAATCCATGATATGCCCCGCCTCCCCTAGCAACACATAGCAACCCAGCATCCTAGGACAAGCTAATCAACAAGATGGCGGTAACTACAAAGTTGGATGTTTTACCACATGTTGTAAATATTGAATATTTCAAGGACAAATCTTTAACAGGGAGATTTAAAGAACAAGGATATAATTATTACACTCTTGGATACATTCACAATGTTAATTTGTGTAAAATTAATAATGATGAAATTGATATAAAGGCTAAATGTTATAAATCCATGAGGAAGAATGAGCCTTCACACAAAGTCAGAATAAAAGAGAAGTACATCTCTGACACCAGCTGTTCTTGTGTAGCAGGGTAAGTAATATTTAGGTATGAAATATAAATGTATTTATTTATTGATATTTTGTAGCTTCTGGTAAATTCTGTGTTTAATTAAGTGTGCAAATGCTGACAGAATTTGCACTGTATACACAAACACACCATGGTTCCAACATGTAAACATTTAACATGTGTTCTAGAACTTTATATTAGATAAGATAATAAATACACTGCTGTGCACTTTATCAGTTAATTAATTATAATACAATAAATAAAATTATTATTTTGCAACAGACCAGTTATTTTCTGTATAAATAATATATGCAAACAATTGAAAGAGTTATTAATAACAAAAATATTTTATTTTGATTGTTTTTATTTATTTAACTATTTATAATATATCCTTTTTGGTATTTTTCAGGTTATCAGGAACATGTTCACATGTTGGGGTAGTCTTCTCAGAATTTAAATTTAAATGAAGTTCCAGCTGAACTGTCTGGCACTAGTTTTTTATGCCTTTTCCTAGCCTCAAATACTAAGTCCACCTGTGGCAGGACATAAGTCAGGATATTGATCAGAGGGTTGCCCATTTACAAAATACTAAAATATAAACAAAAATATTTTATATTTATTTTCATTATTTTTCTTCTTCATGTTTTATTGATCAGAGGATTGCCCACTAACAAAATGCTAAAAAATATATATAATTCATATTTTATGTTTATTTTAAGTACTTTGTTTTCAATTCTAATGGATGGTTATTAATAATAATACTTTAATCATGAAAACATTCACAAATGTAACTATAAAGAAAATAGCAGTGCAATTATAATGTTTACATCTTTAATACAATGTATGAATGCATGTATTGATCATCTCAGACAAAAATCAAAATTTGTCTGGTTTTGGGAATGGAATAAAGCTGACATTTTGGACTCTTTCTGGATACCTGGTATCTGAATTACATGCCCCCAGCAGCATCTTTTAATCAATTTTTTGTAAAAACTTGCAGAATTCTCCTACACACTTAACTGTTTAGATAAGAATGTTTGACTGAGGTTATGACTGACCACATGTGACGTGTTGCTATCAGCTGTTTACTCACGTGTTAAATATACTAGCTGTGATTGGTTAATTTACTGATGATTGATAGGAGAATGGAAAGGTGTTGCCATGAATTGAAGTTTCATATAAACCAACGTTTTAACTTATTTACAAAAATTGAACAACGAACTGAGACATGTATGTATGTCTTCCACCAATTAAAAATGTACTAGTACAAGTTATTTTGTATGTATTACGTAATCATTCTCACTACCACCATTTACTGCTAGCTTTCCCAAATACAGCATTATTTAATATATACTAGTACAAGTTATTTTGTATGTATTACGTAATCATTCTCACTACCACCATTTACTGCTAGCTTTCCCAAAATACAGCATTATTTAATATAGACAATAACCATTTTCAGCTATAGAAATTTTCAAGTTCACATGAATTTAATTACCAAAATCATGAAATTAAGAACACACAGACAGAAGCACAAATTTATAAACAGTATTCTACATACGTAACTGATCTGACAGCTGTAGCAGAGAAAGAAATTTTAAAATACCGTAAAATTGTCTAAACCACATTATTTGACTGTTTTAGAAGGGTAACAATTTTTTCTTAAGAGTAATAAACAAAAATTTTGAGTAAAGTATCCAATATCAAATGTATACCAAGATATAAAACTGAAATAATAACCCAGATTTCTAAATAAACATTTTTCATATTTCAAGTAGTCGACAGAATGAAAATGTGTTTTGATGTCATACTAGAAGAGACACGTGTCAGATGTCAGATTTTTATATATATTTTCAAATCTGTAAACATAATTACATTGCACTTTTGGTAAATAATTACAGATTTCAAACATATTTTCAGATTTCAAGACAAGACAAAATAGTGAAACAGATGATAAGATTCAAGATTAAATCTTGATGACAGAAAACAATGTACAAAATGTAATTCTTTTATATGAATTATTACAACAAAAAATGTCCCAATTGTAGTCTTACCAAATTTCCATTTACTGCAAAAAGAGATGGATACTTTTGTAGGAATTTTTTTAACCCAGCTTCATTCCCACCTGCACACTGTCGCATATCTGGTGTAAAGTTACGACTCCCAAAGCGCCCTGCTAATTGGCTTATAGTATATGGTGTGCTACTGTTCATCAAAATCTCCAAGAAATACAACATGGCCTTGTGTCCTGCATCATCAGCCATGGTGATCAAGCGAAAGGCGAAAATGAAGCCAGAAAACTTCTTTGATGTCTGAAAAAAAAATATATACCGGTATATACAAACATAAAAAATATAAAGTAAAAGAGGTACAGAAAAATCATCAGTCAATAATTGTTAATTTTGAAAAATAACTGCAGTTGAAATTATTTATTACAGCAGGAAATGGAATTGTCTTCTAATGTCTTTCTAGAGACAGACCTCACCAAACTAGGCAAAGCGGGCGAAAACCCCGATTTCATTGAAATCGCCTTGTACCTGCCAAAAGGTGAAGTTTTTGTCATTCAATATGTTATAACAAACTCGTTGATAGCATTCCTTATAAGACTTGCACAGCATGTTTGTTTTGTGAAAGGTAGGTGGACATGCGGTGGCGGGGAAAGAAACTTTAAAATTTTGCTACATTTGTAGCTTTTCGAAAGTCCTCAATATTTTTCCCTCACTTCGACCTAAAGTCAACTGAGAAGTAAAGTCACCCCTTTTTTTACTAAGTGTAGTGTCTAATTTGCATAATCAGCATAAATCGACTGAAAGAAAAATTTCACCAAAAAACATGGAATATATATGTTAAACTACTCACTGCCATGTAGCAAGACTGTCAGACACAATTTTTAAACGGATCAAACCAAGGACCACCCCTGCCATGTTTGGTTTAATTTGGTTCAGTGGCTTCAGAGGAGAAGATTTAAATCTGAAAGTTTACGACGTACAACAGACGCCAAGTGATGGCACATGTTAACATGGCTTTTGGTTAGGTGAGCAAAAAACTGACCGCCACGTCGCGATATAACTTATTATAAGTTTACTGAAATACAAATGCAATAGTTAGATAGATAGATAGATTTATTTGATAAAATATCAACATACAATATGCAAATATACATATAAAATAATAGAATTAAAAATATGCAATCATACAAATGTACATAGAAGCTTCACCCATGTCAGTCTAAAATTGGAATTTTTTTAATCTATTTAAAAAAAAAAAAAATACAATTTAAAAATGTTGATATTAAACCTAGGATAACCCATACTAAGCTTCTTTCCAATGGGGTTCTATTCTTTAAGTAATATAAATAATAACAATAGTGGGATCTCCTGTACTTGGCGATTGCAATACTGGTATACTGGTATAAAAATTTGTTCCAGTATTGTATACCAGTATTGTGATTTAAAAAAAAAATATGTTACTTGTGTATAAGCATTGCAGTAAGTATTGTAATAGGTATTGTGGAAATGTTACTACTAGTATTGTCAATACCCGATTCTACAAGGATTTTTATGTGTGTAGCTATGTTGACTTTGACATGAAAGACTGCATAAAGTGTTGTATGCTATATTTATTTTGTAGTTATAACAAGTGAAAATTTATATCAATAAAAATAATAATTACTAATACAAATGTACATGTAATTCAAAAACATGTGCTAACACTCTCCATTCAAACCTTAAAACATTTCCATGTGGTAGCCTAGCCCATGCAAAAAGATATAAAATTGTACAGTTGCCAATTTTTTAAGAGAACAATTACAACAACAAAAATCCTTAAAACACCATTCAGTGTGCAACATGCCTAAATTTCATTTAAATGGCAAATGCAGAAAAGTTATACTTTATTGAAAAGAAAATTTTTCAAGAGTCAGATGTCTAAGTTCAGTTTTTGCAAACTTATTGCATGGATATTCATTGTGTTTCACTGTGGTCTGTTTTCAGTTAACGTTGTTCTAGTTATAGGAAAATGCAAGTTCATAAGTACAATTCATATATATATTTTTACTTGTATGATTACACAAAGGCAAAGATTACAATTTTTTTTTCTCAAAAGTTCTTGCATAGGAAATAATTTTTTACAATAAATAAACATAATACCTTGCTATTTGAATCATAAATTTTCTAATTAACTAATTTAATGATTACAATAAACAATTATTCATTTTCTCAATTAATCACTTTGTTATCTTGTTGAATTACCATGATGTTTGCTGTGTATTGTGATGTATTACTGATATGATGCTATAAATGCCAATAAAATGATACACAATTAACTTGTACTTTTAGTATGCTTTTCAACAGTTGATGACATGAACCTCCTAATATGTACAGGAGATCATAATAGTCATAGTGTATTGTTGAAAGTGGCGTTAAACACAAATTCTAGACACTTCGGCAACGGGACAAATCGGCACCAGGACACTTCGGCACCTATGTGAGACATTTCGGTACCAAGACAAATCGGCACCCGGACAGTTCGGCACCTCAAAAACACAAATTGGCACTTGTGTATTTTTCTTTGATTTTACGAACAAAACTCATGAATCATGAATCACACTAAATATTTCAAAATTATCAGAAAAAAATGGAGAAATTCTCTGTTTTAGCAATACACATTCCATGAAAATCCACAGGCGCTTGTGTAGAGTCAAACATTTGCTCGCTATGTAATACCGAAAATATTTTTGGTACATAGCAGGCATATTTTTGACTCTACACAAGTGCCTGTGAAAATCTGACAAAAATTATTTCTTGCCTATCTTGTAAATAAAGTGAAGTAGGTTCTAAAAACAATAAAAATCTATACACATAATTTTCTTATCGTTACATGTTTAAAGATCAAACAATCAACAATGCAAACAAAAGCTGTAAACATTTGGTGTCAGTTCGCTGGTCCGAAGGGTCAATAGTCCGAAGGGACATTGGTCCGAAGGGTCATTGGTCCGAAACAGGAATGTAATTCTGCAGTTTAAAAATAGGACGGTGTAGCAGCAAGTTGTTCGGACCCACCATATGTTTTGCCCGTAATATCATTGTTTCGCATCAGGATTGTTATTAATGTACGTCCTTTGAAAATAATTTTCTAGGTGTTTAAAAATACTGAATGGTATACCGGTATAGCAGGCAATTTGTTCCGACCTGCCATATATTCCGCCCGGATTGTATTGCCTAGGCTCAACGTTCCAGCTGGAATAAAGAGCCTAGACGAATCATATACGGGTCTAGGCAATAAGTTCCGACAAGTATTTGCACGTATAACATGTATCTTCTTTTAAAATACAAATAAACATTACATCACATAGAAAACAACTATTTTTTTAAAGTACGCAGTGTCTTGAGCACAAGATTGAAAATAAATCGATTGGGTGTTGAATGCTTTATATATATATATTGATTTTTTTTAATTACCTCCCTGTTTGACCCTCCACCTCCCAATATTAAGGTTGGTTTATAATCCGGGTGCAGCAGCGATGCAACAGCGACATGATACGAAACATTTCATTATTAGTCACAATGCGTGTTTAGTTTTTCTTTCGGTAAAACAAGAAAGAAACTCCATCAAAATCTGACTACAAGAATGTTCAGTGAAAGCACTACTAAGTTGAAATTATTTCAACTCGCCTGGGAACGCTAGTGACAGTGCATGCAACGTCTTTTTTTCGCTAGCTAACAACAACCTGCGACATCGCGCGATATCGCAGCCTGTTGCTGCGATTTTACCTGGGACATCAAAAGCTCATCGCATCGCTGTCGCACCCGGAGTATGTTGATTCCTTTGAAAAATTCATGAATAAATTTTCAATAAAATATGAAATAAAACATAATAACCAATTATGAGGGTGGTAAAGGGTTATTTTCATTCAACGTGCTGCTGTCTTTTTTTATTTTTCAAGCTTCTTAAACACTAAATTATTTTACGTTCTACGTGCATGCATCCCCCCTTTACGACCCTCAATTAAAAGTACTTCTTTATTGCTGAGGACATCTAGATTTTTATAATTAAATTTTAAATTAATCAGTAACAATAATGAAAATAATAATAAAATGTATATACAGCTGCAATTTGCATTAACATTTCAGTGACTAGAAGTGCCAATTTTCGCAAAGGAAGTGTCAACTTCAACAATGAGGCACATTAAAGGGTACAAAAAATAAAAGAGAAACTTCATCGTGATATGTCATTTGTATTCTGTGTCCAATCAGAGATGGCCTTCAGCTGAGCATATATAATAAACACATTGGTCTATTGGACTGTTTAGGAGCCATGGTTCATGTGAGCGATAGAGCCTCTTGTTTATCGTTGCTTCAGCTGACGACCCTTCGGACTATTGCCCTGGAATCAAACATTTGATCACTGCTTTTAATCTTAATTAAGAGAGTTAATAATGGCTGCTTTTAAAGAATATTTAAACCAATTATGTTTTGATCGCATTTAAACGATCATGGATGTTTGTTTTTTTTTGGTTTTAACTTTCTTTGATTTTATTTTTAAAAAAGCTAATCACGTTTGTTTGAAAGAAAATGCGGTGCCGATTTGACCTGGTACCGATTTGTCTTGATACCGAACTGTCTTTTTCAAAGACAATGGGTGTAGAAATGTCTTGGTGCCGAACTGTCTTGTTACCGTTATTCCAATAAAATTCGTCTAAAATTTGCTATTGGTAAAACTTCAAATTTGTACAATCTTCTGCATTTCCTACAATTAAAAAAGATCAACAAAAATGCTAAAATTAAACGATTGGACACGTACGGGGCTGTATTATTATTATTATTTACAGTTGTGCCTGTGCTGTGGCACTGTGCAGTCTGTGGCCGTGGGTGTGTCAGAATCAAGTTATATTTAATCTTACTCGCTTCGAGAATACGGATATTGTGTTGCTCATATGTATAACTATATTTATATATTTTGCATTAGTGTTTAAAAATTGCATTTGAGCGATTACCTACAATATATGTTTTAAATTAAAGATGTGAAGTTTTCTTCGAAAGTGACCATCTTGGAAAGTTCTTGTGTTAATACAAGTTTCAGGCTCAATTTTTTAACGAAACGAAGTTATTATTATTGGTATGAACCTCCTTAATAAGTAGCACTTCTTCGTTGAAAGATTGAACTAATAACACGGTTTTGAAACATTTTGTTCTCTCCTATAAATATTAGCGATAAGTTTATAGTTATATTCTTTATATTAGCTTTTTGTTAAAATTCAGCTTAATTTTAAGAATCTTTTAAGAATTTTCTGGGTTCATCTGTTTCAAACTTGTGTGTATGACTTCTAGGAGTTTTATTACTCTCAGGTCTTGTGCATGCACGTTTTAATATGACGTGTATTATATATTTTTAATTATGTCCAGTTGTCGGTTGAATAAAAACGTAGATATCAAATTTAGTGCCTCCAATTCGTTTCTCAAAAGTTTTAGTGCAATAAATCTAGAGGACATAAACAGCTAGAGTAGCAAAAATTGGCTAATGTCTCCTATGAGGGAGTAAATACGAAGTTTCATTGATAATTACATTATCTAGGAACTGTAAGTTTAAGTAATAAATATACCTAATGACCATAACCTACTCGGCTGGTGATACCCCCAATCAGTCAATTCAATTCCAATTCAAAATATATTATTGAATAAATCAATATTCAATGGGATTGGATATCAGGCTTAGCCTATATAAATCCTCTCCCAACAAGATGGACAGAATAAACTACAAACATATATACAAATTATATCATGCAGTTAGCTGACGTCATTTTGCAGTGATCATGAGCCAGGGGAGGTCACCCTATCACATCAGTCAAATTTTGTAATCATTTTTTATATATCATATATGGTGATACCCCCGGCGACATTATATTGTTATAATCATGATTCTGATACTGGTTAGTGAATTCAGAGCAGATGTAGATTGGCATGTGATTAATTGATGGAACCATATGGTTTGCACGCCTTCTTACTGCTTAGGGAAATGATGCATATTCATCATATAATTAGATAAAAGCACGTGTAGTCTGGGTTCTTGAGTTAGTTAGTTAGTTAGTTAGTTAGTTAGTTTATATGTTTGATTGTATATATACGTTATTATTTAATTCGCTAATACAGTAGTTTAATTTGAAAATGGTATTTTATTAATTTAGACCTGGCAGGTTAAAGTGAAGGTCTAATATGGTGGAGACCCGTTTTAAAAGTTTTAAATGAATAATTTTCATAAACAATTGAGGAATTTTGACATTCCAACGAGTTTGAATTTTACCTCTCGATGTCCCGTTTTTATTTCCGATAGTAAAGGACGATATTTGTTTGAGCAAGTGAGTTTTGAAAATAACATTGAGTGGTTCTTTCGTCCGTCAATTCAATGTTCCAAACATTTGGAAATTATACGGAATAAACTGCCGTAATTATTAGACAGACACCCTAACGGAGTAACATTATTTGTTTGACTAGGAACCTGTGATTTGACAGAAAAAGACGAAGAAGGCTTTATTTCTCCTCGTACAAATTCGTCTGTATATAAAATTAATTCCGTTTTTAAGCAATTTTATTTTTTAACTAAAGACTGTGACAATGTTAAATTAGTATTTATTGAACTTCCTATATATTCAATTTACTGGTGGAATAAATTCAAAGGACATTCCAACCCAGAACAATTTATAAGTGATGATTGTATTCTTCACGCGCAAATTGACTTGTTGAATCAGTACATTCGTGATTCTAACCGACTTTTTCATGTACATTCCCCGAGTTTATCAAATGACTTAATTCAATCCCGTAAACAAGGAAAACGTAAACATTCCTTCTGTAGTTACTCTTTCTGTGGTTATAAAGATGGAATTCACCCTTGTGAGGAACTTTCTAAATTGTGGCTTTTGAAACTTTGCCGTTTATTTCGCTTATATTGTTGAACATGTTAGAGTTTATTGTATACAGAACCCTAAGAAAATGGCATTTCCTGTAAGTACGTTTCATATAGCATATAGTGGTGTCGAACACATAGTGTGTTGTCTTTTTGTTTTGTTTTTCTTCGTCTTGTGTACCCTATATTACCAGGTTCTCTGGATTGTCCATTTTGGATTACCACTTCGGTATTCTCTAACGTTTATTTATAAACTAGGATTTTCATTCATAAACATTGATATCAATGTTAATCCTATATTATCAATTTCAATCCAAAATTATTAATGTGACAATGACAATCCTAGATCAAAAGTGATAATCCTGCAATATCAGTGACAATCTTGGAATATCTAATTTTAATCAAGAATACATGAATACAAGTTTATTTGACCAATCAGGGGCCATCAAGAGGCTAAGACAGCGATGACATATACAGTAATAAAAAAAAATAAACAATTCAATGGTAAAAAAGTACAATCAAAACCATCATGTTATTTTAAGGTAACGTTGTTACACCTGAATACTAAGATTATTCAAAATATCTATATTTTCACAATTAAAAGTCCAGAAATTTTTTTTGGTAAAGGGACAGGGATTGAAAATTAACATTAGACTTATTGATCAGATCAGATTCACCTAAGTCTAAGCTCTTACTGCTTAAATTTGAGTAAAAGGTCAGCCATATAAGCCCTTGTTTTGACAAACGTTTCTGTCAGCCGTTTTACTTTATAAAAAAAAAAAAAAAAAAAAAAAAAAGTGGGCACAGCTGAGTCTCCTGCTCGATGACTAACACCCTCTTTATAACAATGTCAACAACGTTGTCATGACAATCCGTATATAAAGACATGACTTATGACACAAAGTAAATTGTCATTAAACCAATTACCAGAATTACAGGCTCTTGTGACATGAAATCACCTCGGCCACTTCTTTAACCTTTCTGTTTACATAACGATTTTCAATTGATTTAAACATATTTTATTGTCAAATATATACAATAGGATTGAACACAAGTTTTACAACTTATATGAAGTTCTCTCCAGTAACATACAAACATAGGTCTGACAGAGAGTATGACGGGGATAATAAGTGTATAATCATTTATGGTATAGCAAAATAAAACAATAACAGATAAGTAAAAAGGGGGGGTATGTTCCCTCAGTGAATCGCCTACTGTTCTTAATGAATGTCTGTACTGCTTTCGATAACAATATATTTTGGGCTTGGGTTTTATTAGAATCTCCAAATAGTAAAATTCTAATATCTCTCTGAAAATTATGGTGGTGCAAAAAATGAAAGAGAACTGTCCCCTGTTCGATATACAAGCGACAGTTCAAGAGAAAGTGGGTAGAGTCCTCCCTGGTAAATCCACATACGCATCTCGAATCTGTTATTATATTGGATCGAAATAGATCATACTTGAGCGAGCTACAACTACGACGTGATCTTGCATATACAATATTATGTCGTCTATCCCCGACTAAGAAATGAGCCGGAATTTTAGTCAGTACAACTTTACTTTTAAGGTTAATTTTAAATGAGTCCGATGTTCTGGTATTTCTGGTGTCATTGTCTAGACTGTTCCAAAAATTTATGACAGACGGGATGAACGAAGATTGGTATAACGATAAGCGACATCTTGGGACAGTGTAGTCATTTCTGTTTCGAACAGGGTAGTTGGTAACATCACGAACCAGAGGGGGTAATAAGTCACACAGATAAGATGGGGCGTGTCCATGCTACATATTATACATTAAACATAACTTTTTGCGTTCCCGTCTACTTGATAATTTTTCCCATCCCGTTTCTTGATATAAAGAATCCCTACTTGAATACGCAGTTAACCCAGTAACAATACGTGCTGCTTCTAGTTGTAATTTTTCTAGTCTGTCGTTGTCCGTCTGTGAACAATTGTCCCACACTTCGCAAGAATATTCTAACACAGGTCTAATAAAAGTTAAGTAGATTTTTTCAAGAATTTCCCGTTTTAGAATAAATTTCAATTTTCTTAGAACACATAATTGCTTGGATGCCTTAGATAGTATGTAGTCAATATGTCGTGTCCATTTACCGTCAGAACTGAACACGATACCCAGGTGTTTATGGAAGTCAACGGATAGTATGTCGGTTTGTCCAAACTTGAAGCTAAGATTTCCTTGTCGTCTATTATCAAATAGCATGATGTAAGTTTTATCTGGATTGAACGTTATTAGCCAGTCTTCACTCCACTTTTTAATGTTTGAGAGGTCAGAATTAACAATGTCCTGCAAGTTTTATAGATCGTTACTAGTATGTCCAAGAGATGTATCGTCTGCAAAAAGTCTACATATACCGTCTGTGTGGTCAGCTATGTCGTTAATATAAATTAGAAATAGTAACGATTTTCAATTAAAACAAAATATTATTTCATCTCTTTCTCTATTATTTATCGTGTTCGCGTCCATATATACTTCAATTTTATGGTAACAACACAGGGGCTTGATATATGAAAGCGATTCAAGCCCCTGTGGGTAACCGTTGAACAACTTGCATGTGCCGTACCACTACTCTTATTATCCACATGCATGTTTAACATATTGTACATGTTTATGCATTTATTATTATTTGTTATACAACTAAAATAATAATATTATCTTGGGGTGAGTAATTAATGAAATATATGTTGTAGGAGCGTTTGAAAACACAGTTTGTTCTCGTCTGATGGATATCACGTGTAGTCTGAACTGAATGATCAAGATGATGGTCATCCGCATGATGCTGGAATAGTTCCTAGACATTGTGTGAGCATTAATCATATGTAAATGCATTACTTCAAATTAGCCGCACAGCACGCACTGCTGTGAGGCACAATACACCAAAAATATGATAGAAAATCAAACCATGTTATTACCAGGGGCGGATCCAAGATTTCAAGTTAGGAGGCGCAATTAAAATAATCGCGCCGAGCGGAGCGAGGTTGGAAATTTTTTGGGGGTATTTCGTATGAAAAATCACGATTTTACGCAAAAAAATCATATTTTTTCCAATTTGAAGGGGGAGTGCGACGGGTGAGCCCCCATGGACCCGCCCCTAATTACGTCTATTCATTGTAATATAAATCACCGATAAAGGAACGTGCAGAAAATATTTGGCAAAAAAAAACCCCTCTAACATGCATTTGCACGGATGTAAGAGATATCTATTGGTGCAAGAATTGAATTCTGTAAACAGGTTTACAGTTCTGACAGTCATCATCAATGATACATGTATTAAGATAATATACGTTTTTCCAAAGCCGGCATGTCAAAACAACAAATACATGTACAATACATAACTGAGATATTGTTGAAAGTGGCGTTAAACACAATATGACCCTTTGTTTACTTTTAAAAGGTGTATCAAAATTTCCCTTACAAATATCTAAATATATATTCACCTCATTTAAAATACACTTGATAAATAATTCTAAATGTAGTAAACATGAAAAGCTAAATAAATCTAATGCACAATGTTATATAGCTTCGCTTTGCCCAAGGACGATAACTCTGAAGTTCCTTATTTCGGGTTGCTTCTAACAAGGAGGCTACTGAACCAAGGGTTTCTAGAAATTAACACTTTGAAAGTTTTACGATCGCCAGCATCACTTGATTAAGATTCACTATAACACTTATCAAAAGGTGTATTCGATGTGGCAAAGTCGATTTTTTTTTTTTTTTTTTATCAAAATTATTTTTTGTCCTTCAGTATTTTACTTGAAAGCAAAAATGAATAGAAAACAAGAAGAGTTACTTATAAGATGCTGCTTTAAGGGTTAATGGTTATTGTGTTTACCGGCCATTTTCAACAATATCATAGTTTCAGTTTATCGTGGCGGTAAGTTTTAGAACATCTTCGCTAGCCAAAGGTTACGATCCGCTCCTCTATCTCCTCTTCACAGGAGCGGATCGTAAACCCTTGGCTAGCGAAGATGGTTTTAGAGGAAACCGGAGAACACGGAGAAAATCACTGACCTGCTGCAAGTCACTGACAAACTTTATCACATATAGACCATTATAAACTACTGATAATGGCTAATAATGTTTTCGATTTTTTATGATCCAACGTCATTTTTTTTTTTTTTTTTTAGAATTCTGATATTTTATTTGAAGTAAAACATTGTAACAAAATAATAAATAGTACAACATGATGTTTATGGTGTTGACTAGGGACCCCCAGCATATAAATAGCGTTATTTAATTAAAAAGTATAGAAAAGTAGCCTCTGAACAAGAAAATGTTGTAAAAATGGCGCACATTTGGCATATTTTTCACTTCGGATACAATTTTGAGGCAATAAAATAGAATTGATGAATATGCAAACATTGGGAGTTCCTACCATTGTTCACGCACTCATAGAATATTGCAATAATCCAACTGCATTGCAAATAAAGCAAAAATTCCTTAAAAAATCATGGCCAATCTGTCCAATGTGACTTTGGCAATTGACAATTTTGCACAAACCCTTTCATATTTCTATTTTATGTTATACAAAGTATCCCCATGTAAAATGTGTTGACTATGTGCTATTGCATTTATACCTTTTTTTATTAATCATTTAACAAAAAAATTGTGTTTTTTTTTCTTTGATCATATTGCAAGTAGAATACACCCTTCAGGGGCGGATCCAGGATTTCAAGTTAGGGAGGCGCACTTAAAAATAATCGCGCCGAGCGGAGAGAGGCGCGAAAATTTTGGGGGTATTTCGTGTGAAAAATCACGATTTTACGCAAAATAATCATATTTTTTCCAATTTTAGGGGGGAGGAGGCGCAGGTTGAATCCGCCCCTGCCCTTGACAAGACTGGCAATATGATCAAAGAAAAAAAAGCACAATTTTTTTCTTAAATGATTAATAAATATCTGTGTCAAAGATGACGACGGATATGTTTTGTTTATCACAAGTGAGCTGTCATGTTTGTGTTTTAGAGATATCGATTTTGCCCCTTTCTATGATTTTATATTTGATTTTTGAATTGTTCCGACGGTGTGGTACTTTGAATTGTTCCGACGGTGTGGTACTTTGAATTGTTCCGACGGTGTGGTACTTTGAATTATTCCGACGGTGTGGTACTTTGAATTGTTCCGACGGTGTGGTACTTTGAATTGTTCCGACGGTGTGGTACTTTGAATTGTTCCGACGGTGTGATATTTTGAATTGTTCCGACGGTGTGGTACTTTGAATTGTTCCGACGGTGTGCTATTTTGAATTGTTCCGACGGTGTGGTACTTTGAATTGTTCCGACGGTGTGCTATTTTGAATTGTTCCGACGGTGTGATATTTTGGAATTGTACCGACGGTGTGGTATTTTGGAATTGTTCCAACGGTGTGGTATTTTGGAATTGTACCGATGGTGTGGTACTTTGGAATTGTTCAGACGGTGTGATATTTTGGAATTGTTCCGACGGTGTGGTATTTTGAATTGTTCCGACAGTGTGGTATTTTGGATGTTCCGACGGTGAGATATTTTGGAATTGTTCCGACGGTGTGATATTTTGGAATTGTACCGACGGTGAGATATTTTGGAATTGTTCCGACGGTGTGATATTTTGGAATTGTACCGACGGTGTGATATTTTGGAATTGTACCGACGGTGTGGTATTTTGGAATTGTTCCGACGGTGTGATATTTTGGAATCGTTCCGACGGTGTGATATTTTGGAATTGTTCCGACGGTGTGGTATTTTGAATTGTTCCGACAGTGTGGTATTTTGGAATTGTTCCGACGGTGTGATATTTTGGAATTGTTTCGACGGTGTGGTATTTTTAATTGTTCCGACAGTGTGGTATTTTGGAATTGTACCGACGGTGTGGTATTTTGGAATTGTTCCGACGGTGTGATATTTTGGAATTGTACCGACGGTGTGGTATTTTGGAATTGTTCCGACGGTGTGGTATTTTGGAATTGTACCGATGGTGTGGTACTTTGGAATTGTACCGATGGTGTGGTACTTTGGAATTGTTCCGACGGTGTGATATTTTGGAATTGTTCCGACGATGTGGTATTTTGGAATTGAACCGACGGTGTGGTATTTTGGAATTGTACTGACGGTGTGGTATTTTGGAATTGTTTCGACACTGTGGTATTTTGGAATTCGATTGTTTCGAATCATTTCCATTCCGTTAAAATTTTGTTATTTTCGTCTGCCATATCACGTGATTTCGATGGAACTGCTGGCCCTGAGCTTCCGGTGTCAATGTACACAACAAAAACTCCAATCGATATGTGCCGTTTTAACGTTCGATTCTCAAGTTAAAAATATCTTAACATTTTCTGTAAAAGACAGATATCAATTAAATTATTTTATTTGTATCAAAGACTTCAACGCAGAGACAAATAATTCTTTAAAATTGAATTTGTTTTCTTTCTTTATTTGCGGCTGTCAGCATCATGAAAGGAAAACGATCTGCCTTTATGTATATATAATTCTTATATAAGACAGATAGTGGGGTACCGAACACCAGTATTTATTCAGCGGTTTCCTTGGCGTCTCCATATTACAATTACTTATAATCTAACGGAGCTTGTGTTTATTGTTATACAAAAACCGAATTCAAATAAAGTTTTCTTATCTTATCTTATATCTTACCGCATCTACGACTATGATATGCTGACGTTGTCACAGTAATAGCGTAAACACCGGAAGTCGCCTGCCAATTTGTTCAGACGTCAAGACAAGAAAAAGACGGAACGTGGTCGGAATTGACATGATTCGAAACAACCGAAATACGACAGTGTGGTATTTTGGAATTGTACCGACGGTGTGGTATTTTTTCCATTTAATTATCACAATCATATCCGGCCATTCTTCATACATCATGACTTGTCACCGTGGGTTTACAACACCGATAGTAACACGACAGGTGTCACTAGTGGAGCTGGAACTGCCAATTTTTCCGGAGAACATGAGTTCGCCCCGATTTTTATTTATATTAATGGAATTCGTGCTCATCATTTTGTCAAATTAGAAGTCTTCATATTTTAGTTTGTTGTGTTGGCTCCGATTTCTGATTAAAACGATGTTCGGTTCTTCATGAATCTCGTTTCTTTTGTCGGAGATTCGTGTATTATCAACACTACTTGTATTTATTTGCGTACACTGGTGTCAAACAGGAATTCCATATCAGATGACGTTCCTATCGTTAAACGGTAACACGGAGGGTGACACTAGCGGAGCAGGAACTGCCAACTATTCCGGAGCAGACAGGAGTTCACCCCCTATTGAGGTTCGTGTTGCTCAGTCTTTCATTTTCTGTGTACAGTGTCTAAGATCATTGTTGTTTTTTTTTTTTGTTTTTTTTTTACATTGTATTGCAGTTCTTCCATTTCACGACTTATGATTTTGCATCTTCAAACTTTTCTTACTTTACATGGCAAGTTATTTTTCAATATTCAAAACTGCATGTAGTCGAATTCCAGTTCTAATATGACGTCCTTCAAACGCTTTGAGTCCAAACCCGTGGTAAAATTAATATATACCTACACCCATTGTAATTTATGACGTCATCGACAATTTATAACGATATTTTACCAATTTTTACATATTAGAATCGAAATAATTCATGGAGGCCATATGTATATATTGTTTTTACCACAGGTAGGCCGTTAATGTCAGCTTTTTACCCCTCGCTAACGCTCGGGGTAAAACTTCGTGACATAAAGGGCCTACCCGTGATAAAAATAATATATACATATGGCTTCCATGAATTATTTCTTAATTAAAATAGTTCATATGTTTTTATATAAAATGTTATACTAGTCATTCGTCGTGGTGAAATTAAATGAATTATACTGTTATATATTAGGGAACGGTCATTATTTATCAGGTGGAGGGACCGGCAAATTTTAGGGGGGTCAATTTTTTTTAATATAGGTATTGTAGGGGTCACTTTTTAAAACCACTCAGCTTAGGGGGGGGGGGGTCAATTTTATCCTTAAAACATTTGGTTGTAAAAAGATTTAAAAATAAAGTTTGTGTCAGCGTACTTCCATCCCTTAAAGGATTATTGGCATGGCAAAATACAAAGTTAGGATGGTTTCCCAATCCAAAAAACGATAAGTGCAAATTGTCTAATGATTTGCTAGAAGACTTCCATAGCAAAGATTGGAATGCTTTTCCTGATCCTGAACTTTTTAAGAAAAATTGAATACATACGTGGAAATAATCCTAATGCTGTTGGTAACCTTCTGGCAGGGAGAAATCTGAAACCAGGCGACCAAAAGAGACTTGACTATAATTCGACAAAATTACAAAACCTTGAGAATATAATCAAATATGTGCAGCACTATTCAAGGAAATGAAGCCATAATTCATGACCGGTCTGGTACAACATTGTTGAAGGACTACCTTATAGTAGAGCATAATTTCAACGTCAAGATGACCACTGTATTGTGAAAATTGAATGAAAATGTCCTTAAAACAATGGAGGAATGTAGTGTCTTACTGAAAAAAACAAATTGACATTTTCAGTGAAAACATTCGCAGTGGACATGGTGTAAGATCGGTTACAGGGAGAATTAAAAAAGATACATCCCATAGTAAGAGGAAAGGACGAAAAGAAAATTTAAAAGATTAGAAGAAAATAATACATCTCAAAGAAATTGTGCCATATCCTAATTTCTGTTGAATATCTCGATTTAGAAATTGTGAAAAACATGAATGATTTATTAAGAAAAAACAATGATCAGCCTACTAATAACATTGACGTAAGTTGTGTACAGACCGTAGGTCTTAAACATGCAAAGGAACTTTTTGTCTTATCAGAAACAAACTTCTTTACATTTGAAGCAAAATGTATAATTCTGGATAATTTGTGCCCTATTGTTGAAAAAAGATATTGAAAGTTATTTGAAAACCATTATAATGTGAATGGTGAAAATGAGAGCATGGAAAAGGTGGATATAGATGGAAGTGAGAGTCATCAGGAATTGATTGGTAATGAAACAGATGAAAGTGAATGAGCATCTTTGAAGTATGTTTATATGGTCAACAAAAGATAGATTATTCTGTAGGGTGAAATCAAAAATATGACTTTGTTTGTGTTGTCTTTAATATTTGAAGGAAATGTACTGTTTTTATGTGTTGCTTTGGACAACAAAAAATGTATATAGATTTTCTTTAAATCACTAGGAATAAATGTTGGAATTATTTCATCAATGTTTCACTTAATGAAAACTACAAAAATGTTGCATACTAGATGTCAATGAGACCACTATACAGAACAGTCCAACTATCAAATTATAAAGCAACAATAGATTACAATGTGGCCTCCAACAATAAGTGAAAGTCATGCTAAACAGCTTGCAAGCTATAGATGGCCGCAGAATAAAAAGTAATGCTATTAAAAGGAGAAAATTATGCCGGCTAAGCATGAGAGCATGTCGTGAGACTTTGCAAATGCTCAGTTCTTTTTTATTTATTCTCTATATAAATAATTTTCCATTTTTTTTGTACTGGTACTTAGCAATGGTCATATAGAAGTATATTCTTGAGATGTACAGTCTTCTCACAGATATATATTAATACAACATGTACTATGTTATTTGTCCATTTGGGGGGGGGGGGCAAAAAATATTGTAAAATTTGTGTGGGGGTAAATTTTCAATTTGCCAAAACTCGGAGGGAGAGTCTTGTTCTTATACTGTTTCATCACAGAAAATTTGTTCAGCCCCCCACCCTTCCTGGTAAATAATGACCGTTCCCTAACTTGTATTAAATTAAAACCATAGGTGCGTTCACATATCTACCAATGGTACAATCATGTGTATTACCATTGGTATTACTCTATTTATTTCAACTGGTTGGGCGTGGCTTAACACGGGTTGACTGATTACAGGAAAGTCCATGTATTTAGGAGGGTCAGGTTACCTGATCAATTTCATTTATACAGCTATATACCCTTGTGCGTTATATTCCTTTTGTATGAATTGATTTCGGTGACACTGCTGAATACAGTTCAATAATGTCAATAACGGGAACTGCCCTGTACATACGCAAAATAAAATCGAATGCTCTCATGTAAATTTAAAGGCCAACTCCGCCCGACCAGTTAAATAAAATAGAGTAATACCAATGTCTAAAAATTGTACCAATGGTACCTATTAACTGTGAACGACATTTTTGTAACCAATGGTGGCATTAATACCAATGGGAAACATTGGTTACCAACAGTTGCCATAGTAAATTGGCTTACCAGAGGTAACACATTGGTTGCCGTTGGTACCGGTTTTACTGTAATTATGGCCGATCCCCTTATAACGGCGTTGCTAGCATTGCAGCAACAAAATATAAACTTTACCGTCCTATTAGGTCTGTATGATACCATGATATCTACAGATATTCTTTGGTCACGTAGACGTTATAATGTACCACGAGTAAAGCAATATTTACAGCTGACGGTTGCTAATCACACCCTGGATGACTTTAAATCACACTTTCGACTCACTAGAATGAAATTTGACACACCCAGCCCCCCCCCCAACACAAATCAAATGGTCGGTGCCAAGTAAAGTTGGCAGATTTGGCGTCAAAGGGGGAATTGGAATCGTATATACCCATTAAACAAACTAAAATCTATGAAATAATATATTCTTACTATTGGCTAGGAACTTCACTCTGTCTCCTCGTATTAGGCATTTGTAATGCTTATTTCTAACTTGCAGACTCAATGGAATTATTGTGGTACTCAGTTCGACTATTTTTCCTTCCGCCATTTTGGAAATGTAATTTTCCCGCGTTGGTAAAACTTACAGCACTGTGGTTTGCCTGCAAGAATGGCTACCATTGGATTCTATCAATGGTAAACACTGTTACCAATGTCATACCAATGGTAATTGAAATTACCATTGGGTAACGATGGAAGGACTGTGAACGCACCACATATCATCTAGTTTTCGTATTCGTTTTTCCGAAAAATCTATAAAATTTTGACGTGAGGACGCCTGCGCATGGGAAGTGACGCCATTTTTACAACAAAAATTAAACGGAGGGAAGTTTCAATGTTTATTTAAAGTTTTCAAGCTTTATCTAAACATAGCGCTTATACAACGTTATGACAACTCAATTGAACAATTTCAGGCATATCATAATGAACTAAATCATTTGACGAAGACATGCTATGATGTTCTGGATATTGCAGTCGGCAGTTTCCCACTGTTTCAAGTTTCTCCTCGATTGCATTTTTTTCGTTATCGTTGACCTGTTTGTGAAATGGTTTCTTGGAGATTCAAGGTAAATTTCCCCAATAAACAATCCACTACAATGGTTTTCGCAACCTAATCCTATTCTCGATAGCCGCTATTATAATATAGGCGATACTTAATCTCGCAGAGATTTACCTCCCTTAGGCCTAGTCCGAGATTCCTCTGCCGTTCGACGACTATTTACATCTTGCTGTTGTCGTTGAACGTCAGAGCACTCTCCTTAATGAAAACAGCGGATTTTTCTTCCCATCTCGGCCGTGGCACATTTCCACGTTTTGTGGCTATCAGTAGGGACGGTAACGGTAAGGGCAGATAATCCTGTTTGGTATGCCGCGAAATGTCAAGAAATTTTCGTGATTTGTGAAAAAAAAAATGACAGCAGGTGGGTATCTGTTACGGGCTTTTTTGAAGAATACATTGTTTTCCAAACACCCGAAATGACATTTTCATAATTATGAATAGTTAAACCTTGCGTAATAACCATTCTCTGGCCATGTTGAAGCCGAAGCGGAAAAAGAAGTTGAATCGAAGCGATCAAAATATGACAACTTTTTTGTAGAGACGATTACGCTCTCTTTTCACGATTTTAATGGTAAATAAATTATTTTTAAAACCAAATATACTAATTTTCCCCCATATTTTCCACGTACTGTACCTGTAATTGTAGTTTTTCCGTGTCAATGTTGGTCTCAATTTTTAGCCTCGTTTTCAATCCAATATGTCAGCGCCCATATTTGACTTCATTGAATGTAAATTATTGATGACAGAACATGTTTTATGGCAAAATATGCACGATATATCACAAATGTAATGAAATATGCACTTCTTGAATTGAGTCATTCACTTTAGAACTAAAATTATTGATTTTATGGAAAGTTCAA
>MJUT01061430.1:306963-322623 GCA_002080005.1 Gigantidas platifrons
ATGTAACTATACCGTCCTTTTTTATGAAGTCAATGCGATCTTTACCGATCTTGCGAGAAAACAAATTTACACGTTTGTCATAGTTCAGATACGACTCTGAACACATAATTTTTTGCAACTAGCAAAATTCTGCTAGTTCTAACTTTATTCACTAGCAAAATTAAGGCAAATTGAAATTTCAACTAGCAATTTGCCTGCTTGCTAGCGTTAATTTCGAGCCCTGATGTATGTCAACCCATCTTGGTTTATTTGTAGACATGTTACTATTTTTGAATTCATGCAGTGTTGAGGAGACTAGTTATACACCCGTCTCGAGACAGCCGTATTATGTGATCCGCATGATAACTTTAGTTCTGTATATTGGATCTTTAACAAACTTGGCCACATGATTCCCCTGTTGGAAGGGAAAGAACCCTATTTATTTTGGGGTCATTAGATCAAAGGTCAAGGTCACCATTACTATAAATATAATTTTTGACAACAGGGTCGTTTCCACATGATAACTTTAGTTCTGTATATTGAATCTTTACCAAATTTGACCACATGATTCCCCTGTGGAAGGGGAAGAACCCTATTTATTTTGGGGTCATTAGGTCAAAGGTCAAGGTCACTTACTATAAATATAATTTTTGACAACAGGGTCGTTTCCTCATAACTTTAGTTCTGTATATTGGATCTTTAACAAACTTGGCCACATGATTCCCCTGTGGAAGGGAAGAATCCTATTTATTTTGGGGTCATTAGGTCAAAGGTCAAGGTCACTGTTACTATAAATATAATTTTTGACAACCGGGTCATTTCCGCATGATAACTTTAATTCTGTATATTGGATCTTTAACAAACTTGGCCACATGATTCCCCATGTGGAAGGGGAAGAACCCTATTTATTTTGGGGTCATTAGGTAAAAGGTCAAGGTCATCGTTACTATAAATAGATTTTTGACAACAGGATCGTTTCCGCACGATAACTTTAGTTCTGTATATTGGATATTTACCAAACTTGGCCACATGATTCCCCTGTGGAAGGGGAAGAACCCTATTTATTTTGGGGTCAAAGGTCAAGGTCAATGTTACTATAAATAGAATTTTTGACAACAGGGTCGTTTCCGCATGATAACTTTAGTTCTGTATATTGGATCTTTACCCAGCTTGAACACATGATGCCCCTGTGGAAGGGGAAGAAGCCTATTTATTTTGGGGTCATTAGGTCAAAGGTCACCATTACTATAAATAGAATTTCTGACAACAGAATCGTTTCCACACAATAACTTTTGTTCTGTATATTGGATCTTGACCAAACTTGGCCACATGATTCCCCTGTGGAAGGGGAAAAACCCTATTTATATAGACGGGCGTATTTTGTGATGCACACATTTCTTGTTTTTAATATGAAATGTATTGTACACCTGTAGCTTTATGTATAAAAAAGGTTTAAAAGGAATAGTGTACAATTTTTATATGACTTGTGATCATATTATTATGGGTATGCGTGAGTCATTGTCACTTTCTGTCTGTAGACACACAATATTTTTTCCTAATAACTTGAGTTCTATTTGACCAACACATCTTACAATTTAACACAATGCTCCTTGAAAAGATTGGGATTGGCTTTGGGTATTTTAGCCATACCCATTTCCAAAGAATGGACCATAAGCTGCAAAAACAGGGTTTGTTATTTTGATGTAAAGCCTTTATTTTTCAACCAATTTTGATACATTTTTTACTTCTTTATGTTTCATTTTTAAATGTTTTTAATGCTCTATGGCAACAAATTTTGTAAATTGAACAGACACCTAAAATTATGTTAAAAAATTTCAAGCCTGATTTTGGAAGCATATTTTCTTTCATTTCCGAGTTAAAAAAGGTCAAATGGTGAAATGGAGTCAAAAGAGACCAACTCCAAAATTCCTTCCTGCCTGTATCAAACAGATTCAACCTAGTTACGACTTTTACTGGACATTAATCATTATTGGTAATACTGGTACCGGAGGAAGCCTATGTTGATTTGCTGTGGTCGTATTATGCTACGTCCATCATAGCCATTTATTTGTGTTCATTTGAAGTCAGTTAAAAGATTACAGACCTCAGAGATCATATAGCTATGCAAACTTAAATTTTTACAGATAAAATTTTAATAACAGTATATTAGCAATGCGTGTCAGTATTTGAATGGTACAGTGCATACATGTGCAATGTAGTTTTATAAAATAAGTGTTTTATATTTGCTATTTTTGTTACAGATAAAATCGTTATATACATATGTTAGTGTTTTTACATTTGCTATTTAAATAACTGTTTTTTGCTATTTTTGTTACAGATAAATGCAGCCAATGGTTTTCAAACTAACACGTATGCAGAACCTATGCAACGTTTATCAGACTTAGAGTGGTTGTCTTACAAGCAGGAGAATGATTCAGTTATTGATAACTTATTTACAGGACAACTAGTAACAGCATATCATAATCTGAGAGACAACAAAATATCTGTCAATTTTCAAACATATAACATCTTACCTGTGACAGTTGCTGAGCCCAGAGATGTATCTGGACTTGTTGTGCTTACTGATTGCTTTTCAAACTTTTGTAATATTGAGCATTTAAGTGGACAAGATGAATTAGAAAATTTAGCGTATAAACCAGTAACTAGGTCTGACTCTCCTAATCTGATCTCACAACAAAGTAGTCCGTTCATACATCAGACCCCCACCACAAACCTTAAAGACAAAAAAATGTCTAGTGTGGATTCTGCCATCTCAGTTAGTTCCCCTTATTCAGCCATGTCTCCAATTCCTGGATTGGCAAACATCAATGATAGCGGATTTCAAGATAATGTGTTCAAAACTTCCACTCCCATCAATAACAATGTAAGAAGTAACCAACGTGTAATGTCTAGAACATGTAATGTACAACGACGATGTCTGTTACGACAACTACCAGATTGTTTAGTCATTCAGTTGATGAGATTTTCTTATAATCACTTCACTGGTCAATCGAGAAAACTGACTTCTCCCGTTAGTATACCTCTGAAAACATTAGACTTGACATCTATTATGTTTGACACAATAACAAACCAAGAAAATTTGTCTGAAGAAGAGGCATGTTACAAGTATGATTTGTATGGTGTATGTGTTCACTTTGGAGGGGAGAGTACAAACTTTGGCCATTACATTAGCTACTCCCTTCAGTCGGACAGCAACAAATGGTACAAGTTTGATGATGAAGTGGTGACAGAAGTCAATATGGAGTATGAACTTACCACACCAGAACTTAGACGAAATGCTTATCTCTTATTTTACAAAAAGTGTAAACCCTAATGTCAGATGTTATTGTTGGTAGTTTTGTTTTAATTTTTAAGTCACAAAGTTACATTTTTTTACTCTCATCGTTGAATGTTTTTAGAACATACTTCTGTTCTTTTCTTATTAATTACGTCTACAATGTACCTGGTTTTTAAGTCATATTCTGTCTAATAGAAAATAAATATTTAAATCTAGGCATCATGTGAAGATATTTCATAGCTATTTACATTTTTGTCTTTGCACTTCCTAAACATTTTTATTTTATCTCTATTGATCAGTAAACACTATTCAGTATTTTCTAAGAAATAATATATTGTCATGGTTGGTACCTGTTAAAAATGATGCCAAAATTGTGGACACATCAGGTTTTTTAAAAACATTTTTAATACGTTCTCCTTTCAAGGTCAAATTTCTACTGAAGAGTCAATTGTATTAATTTACCAAGCAAGGTAAAATTGTATTGGAAGTGCATTTACTTAAAGAGAAAACTGCTATATATACAATATTAGTGTATTGTGGAAGAATATAGAAAATATTTGTATGAGGCTAAGGAACTGGGAGGAAAATGCTAGGCTTTAGCCGAGCAATTTCCCCCAGTTCCGTGCCGAATACAAATATTTTCTATATTCTTCTACAATACATTAATATTGTTTTTATCCTGCAATTTCGGAGTTAGGTAGTGTTTTTTTTTTTTTAATTTAGAAAAATAAATATTCCTCAAACCTTTTGTGGGCCCCAAAGTAAGTTGTGTGGCGTGTCTTGAAGCTGTATTTGTATATTATACAAAATACAGCACACCTGTATTCGACACATGTTATTTGCTTACTAGAGTGCTCATTGCAGGATAAAATCTTACATTTGACAAATGACAGCAAGACATGTTTTAAATACGCTTTTGACTTGAATCTGTAGTACTAGAAGTGTATATGGTGTAAAACATCACGTATTAATACAAGCATGCACCTTGTTGGCTTCCAGCTAGTCAACAAATAGATACTGTCTTTGCCTTAATTTTGTCCACCTAGCTACTTGCCGGAAAGCCAAAATGAGAAAAATTTTCTATTTATTCAAACAAATTCTTTCATAATTTTCACTTATCCGATTCCAATTTTACTTATCCTGGACTTCGGGCAAGTGGTCTTGTTTTTAAGAGAAGTATTGATATTCTGTTTGATTTATAATTCAACTAATAAAATTACAATGGTCAAATATGAATAAATTTTGCACAATTTAAAAAGAAATAGGTTCAGCAATAGGCCTTATTTGCCTCCTGTAATTGAAGTAATGATAATTTATATCAACATGACAACGATGTCAATTTACAATGATAGAAACCAAACTGTTCTGTACAAAGCTTGTGTTTTAATGCTGATTGACAAATTAAAATATATCACCACAGGACCTATTTTATAATACCAGTAGAATTGTCCTTTGTTATATAATACCTCATGAATCATACCTTATATAATCAGCTGAGTGATGTCGAGTTGACCCTGTGGTTATGATACATATAATGTAGGGCATTTTGTATTCATTTCATTTTATTTATCAATTTTCTTTACGTTTTCCGTCCATTCACTTGTTTTTAAAGATGTTTTTGCAGGAAAGATTCAGTACTCTTTGAAATAAGATTCTATATAATAATTAGACTATACATAAAGTTGCAACAATTTACATGTTTATTTTTATTAGCCTCAGATTGTCGCACCATATGTTTATGTTGACCACATGCTGATAAGGAACAACAAGTTTTTTGGGGGTAGAGGGGTAAGGATGGGTGAATCTACTAGCTGGTAAAAATGATAAACATGCAAATGGTAGTTTATATTTCTGAAAGGAGGAAAAACAATGATAAAGCTTACAATACAAATGTACATGGTTAATTCATATAAGATAATATTATATCACCAAAGATGTTTTATTAAACAGGACACAACATACATCTAATTTTAATTATATTAGTTCAAAGTTTAACATACATTACAATGGGAAATATCTCTAAAGATCATTTTAAGTGCATGAAGAACTATTTAGAGGATTTATGATGTCGTAAGGGTGAAAAGTATAAAAATATATATATCCCTCAAAAACCAGCAATGGGAACACATTAGGCACGAAGTATCATTGGGATGCAATTTTTTCCCTGAAAAGTAGGAATAGAAATGCAGTTATGTTTGGCATGTTTGTACGATATTAAACATTGGAAATAATTTTGAACTAAATTATAATATGTGTGATTAGATATCTGGAGCCATTGCATTTGTATTCAAATGATTTTTAAAATACTTGGTTTTTTGTGACAGTGTGGAATCTTCAATTTTAATGGAGACGGGTACTGTTCAGCATGGCTTGTATTCATGTTCATTTCATCAATTTATTTTGTACTCGATATACATATTAAATATATGCATGTTGCATTAAATATGTGTTAAATTGCTGTCTGTAAAGAATTGAATTTAGATGTAAAATATTGCTTGTATAAATTAATTGACTTTAAAAATAGTTGTTTTCTTTTACTTGCCTTCGTACATGTAGTTTGAATGAATACATGTACTGTTCTAGCTACCAACACTACATGTATATGTAAACCACGGGGGTAAAACACATCTTAAGACCAGTTTAGCCAGAACAGCCATGTTTTCCCCTCAATATTGGCTCAAACAGTAGGTACATTTTGTACATTGTTTTATTTAACAATTTACAGAGGTTTCAGTTTATGCAAAAAACCAATTGAAATTCTTTTCATTAAAAACCAAAAGAACAATGACAAAGAATAGTCATATTAATGTCTTGTTTTTAATCTGTTTCAGAAAATGTAAATTTTCACCCAAAACATCACTTGAAAACAATTTTTCTCACAAGATAGTTTAACACAGGATACTATAGGTTTATAATGTTTAACATCACTTTCAACAATATTTCAGTTATATCGTGGCGGTCAGTTTTATTTGTGGAGGAAACCAGAGAAACAACAGACCTCTCGCAAGTCGCTGACAAACTTGATCATATAATGTTGTATCGAGTACACCTTGCCATGAACGGGGTTCGCACTCACAACTTTAATGGTAATAGGCACTGATTGCACAAGCAGTAAATCCTAAACTCTAAGGAGCCTCTAGTTGACTTTACTATACCTATTATAACGCCTGGTTAAATGGCTTATTAATCCTAGAAAAAAGTTGCACAAACTACTGGCACACTTGAAATTTCACAGGAACAAACATGGATGATTTTTGGTAGATGTCTGATTTAATTTGATCCAACATTTAAATTGTGCACTAGAGAGCATAATAGTGTCTGGTTGAAATTTGAAATTGAATGCCTCAAGCTATTGGGACATTTGAACTGTAATATCATAGGAATGATCTACATGGATGGTCCTCAGAATAACACTCTTAAGTTGTTTTATTAGCTAACCTGGCCAAAGGCCATGTGAGCTTTTGCCATCACTTGGTGTCCCCTGTATGTTGTATACATTCATTTAAATCTTCTCTCAAACTAAATTTGGTTGGGGTGCACATGGTCCCCTTTCAAAATTGTGTCTGACAGCCCTGTCCTTCAATCAAGATTGCTGCTTTATTATAAATCAAAACAAGGGCAATGCAAATCGTGGAGTATCCTCTCGCCAAAAAATTTGACTCGGCGACCTTGACCTATGACCTTGAAAATCGGTAAGGTTCCAGATTCTCTTTAGGACTAAGTATGTACCAAGTTTGGTCAAAATCCATTGAAGGATGTTGATTCTAGAGTGTTCACATGGATGTTACGGAAGGACGGACGGTAGCGTTACTATATCCCTTCACAACTTCGTTGGCGAGGGGATAATAAGCTAAAATTTTAACTGCATCTACATGGCATTGAGTAGTTACATATCCTCCTTTTTTCAGCAAATTATACACATTGGGCATATTATGAAAAAAATTACATCAAAATGTTAAATCTTCTAAAAAATTTGAGCTGAAATGATCTTTGGTTGACCAACTTTCAGAATTATTTGTGACACTCCCATTTTCTATAAACTTTAGAAGTCAAATTGAAAACCAGGGGGGTGAATGTACATCATAATTGGAAGCCATTGTGTGCCGCTTGAATAACATTAAATGTGATAGTGTGTCAAATGCCCATAAATGTCCAATAAACTGGTGTGTCCATCGTTCAAAAACTTGTCAAACTCAAACACGGTGACAACGTTTTCGCAACAGGTAGAAATAACATTGTCGAAGTGTTTGAGAGTTTGGCCACAAGTTTTTGAACGATGGACAAAACATTGTTTAGTGTACATTTAGGCACATTTAACGCACTATCACATTTAATGTTTTGACAATAACTAATGCTATAAGGGATCATAGATTAATTCTAACCAGGATGCTTGCAGGATCCTGGCAGCAGGCTGCCAGAGTTTAGAAGTCCTCTTATCAGACATTAAATGTCATGTCTACCAATTAATCACAAACAGTAGCAATGATTTAATATTCAGGNCCCCAAATTACTGGCTCCTGGGAGCCTCTAGTAGTTTTAAATGTCTGATATGAAAACATTTTCTACTTGGAAATTACTGGATCATTTGAATTCCACAAGATGGCTTCCACAGTTTTTAATTGGCTGAAATCAGATTTTGTTTTCAGAATCTACTAACCAGAAGTCATTTGAACACAACTTTACAGGAATGATCTATCTATAGATGGTATTAAAATAAGATTCCTCATATTGTTGTGGAAAACATGTTTTTTTTGCAATATTTACAGAAAATCAGACAAAGATATATTGAATAATTTACATGCAAAATTTATGCGGCCATATAAAAATGGCTCGAAACATTGTTGTGATATGTAGCAAAGTAGATACAAGTTTGCACAAAATTAAGCTATAGGGTCTATAGATTCTGAGCTCTTGTGATCCAAAGCTTAAAATGGGCTGTACTGGGAATAAGTTGAAAACTCTTCTGAAGAGCCAGGAATGTAATTGTGGTTAGCATGAATCTATGTAGATTAAAAATTGAAAAAAAAATGACCCCAGGTTCTATTGGAGATTGGCATTCAACAAATGCTAATATATGTTATAGTTCATTTGATTTTTATGCATATGAAGAAACAAAAGTATTACCTGTTTGAATACTTTAATTTTACAGTCAACATCAGATGATCAGATGGATAAAATTCTTCATCTAAAATCTTATTTATAGATTTTAAAGTATTTACAAACATAAATTTGGCACTTATAAAGACCAAAATAACTACAATACTACTAATTAATAACAGATGACATGGTGGTAACTTAAACAAAGGCCATTTATTACATATCTTAAGAAATTTAGATCTTCTTGTCATCAAAATTGGTCTTTTATAAAGATCAGGATTAAACAAACAACATTTAAATCCTAATATTGTATAAAGACTTTCTCCTCTAAACTTTGCCCCTGTTATAAGTATACTTAATACAGAGTAAAACAGATGTATCAACACAAACACTGTAACACACAACAAGATTACATAATGTCTATAAATATCTCCACTACATTCTTCACAGTCAGGTAACTGACATGTATGTTCATTTCCTATGGCAACACAAATACCACAGCGACATGAGCCGTGTGGTCCACAGTCGTGAAGGCAAGAGTATCCTGATGTTTTATAAGATAATGCTGCATGGTTTAGTACAGTTCTATAGCGATTCAGTATAATACTGGTGCTGTATTGACTTCTGTATGTGTTTCCTGTTCCTGAGAGACGACCGTCTACAACTTCTACGTCAGAGCTGACGATGATTCTGTCAGGACGACTCTCCATGCCAGGACTAGGCTAGAATTGAAGAATACAAATATTCATTTATATTTCTCTACAATATCTTGTTAATATACAAAATGTATATTGTTCTGAAACATTTACTAAAGCTGAATCAAGAAAAGTTTTAAGATACCAAAGGGATATTAAAAAATCATAAAGAAGAACAGACATTGTTTTGTCTGTCAGACAAAACAATGTCCAAAAGATAAAAGACAAAGGATCAAATAATGATAAAAAAAAGCCTCAAGAAAGTTAAAATATTGAGCAATACGAACCTCCTGAAAACGGTCCCCCAAAAGGGTAAGCAGTTCCTATTCCACTAGTAGCAAACTTTGTGTTTTTAATGTTAGTGATATTCTGTGAATCAACTATGTACATGGCATAAGAGAGGAAGCGTATGGTATGTATCTTATAAACTACCAATACACTTGATAAATATCATACTGAGCTGTGATTAGTAACTTATACATGTATCTCAGATATGTACATGTATTTGATCAATTTGAAGAAGTAACACAAATAAGCCTTAATTTATCATCTTTTAATAAAATATATAGCTTCTTTTTAAATATAAGGATGATCATTTTTAATAGTATATTTATACAAAAAAAAGTATTAAAAATACTTCAAATTGTATCGGTGGTGTAATGGTTAGCGTGCTTGTCTCGAGTGCAGTAGATCATGGGTTCAAGCCCAGATCTGGTCAAATCAAAGACTATAAAATTGGTATTTGTTGCTTTGCTTAGTTGCTTTTCCGCTAAGCACGCAGCATTGAGGAGAAAGAGAAAGACTGGTTGGCTCGGAATCAGAATAATGTGCCAGAGTTGGGAGACATGTATATAAGCGGACTGTTGTTTCAGTGAGCTAGCACTATAATAATATGTCAGAGTGGGGAGACATGTATATCAGCGGACTGTTGTTTCAGTGAGCTAGCACTATAATAATGTGTCAGAGTGGGGAGACATGTATATCAGCAGACTGTTGTTTCAGTGAGCTAGCACTATAATAATATGTCAGAGTGGGGAGACATGTATATCAGCAGACTGTTGTTTCAGTGAGCTAGAACTATAAAAATCCAACTAAGCATGTTGGTCTAGCACAAAGTAGACCTCATCATCATCTCATTGAAAATTAACTTGTTCTCGACATGATGTTATTCAGACAGAATTTTCATCACACCAACGGATATTTTTGAAATAAAAAAAGATGAGTAGCCCCTTTTAATTAATGAAGAGTGAATAACAGGCTCTGTAGATATAGATGTGAATGTTTTAATTAATGAAGAGTGAATAACAGGCTCTGTAGATATAGATGTGAATGTTTTAATTAATGAAGAGTGAATAACAGGCTCTGTAGATATAGATGTGAATGTTTTAATTAATGAAGAGTGAATAACAGGCTCTGTAGATATAGATGTGAATGTTTTAATTAATGAAGAGTAAATAACAGGCTCTGTAGATATAGATGTGAATGTTTACATCTGTTTGTAAATAACAGGCTCTGTAGATATAGATGTGAATGTTTTAATTAATGAAGAGTAAATAACAGGCTCTGTAGATATAGATGTGAATGTTTTAATTAATGAAGAGTAAATAACAGGCTCTGTAGATATAGATGTGAATGTTTTAATTAATGAAGAGTAAATAACAGGCTCTGTAGATATAGATGTGAATGTTTACATCTGTTTGTAAATATAGCATAAAATATTATATTACCATATTACTAAATGTTAATCCCTTGTCATCTTGTCCATACAATTTTTGCCAAGAATCTTCAAATGATATATATCTGTTGCCTATTTCTCTGTATTCTTGACTACATCCTGTCAATGTTTGTCCTGGTTTAAATGTAATTAGATCTATTGGTGACTCAAAATCATTGTAGGTATTAAAATCACCTAATATAACAACATTCTGAAGTCTTTTTCCTACAAGGAGAAGAAACATACGTTAAAAGATTTAAGAAAAATCCTCATGTCCAAGTGCATCATCAAATTAAAGACAATAAAATATTGCATATTTTATACATAGACAGTGAATGTGTTTGTCTCTGCATGATAGATCAATTCAAGTTTTCATTCCATTTTTCCTAAATATTACCAACAATTAATTATGTCTGATTTCTCACCTCAAGATTTGTACTTTGTACATTGTAGTACATTGTCAAGTACCAAGTATACAATGTACATTTTGTTGTACTTACAAATATCTTGATTAGAGTCCTGTCATATTTTTGTGTTGTTTTTATTTGCTATCTACTGATATGATAAAGGTCAGTTTACTTAATCATGTTCACTAGTGAATATTGTAATTTCAGTGATGAGTTATTAGTGCATAATGAAGAGCTGATGCATGTGAAATAATTTTTTGAAATAGTCAAAATTGTCGACCTGCTACTATTTTGAAAAACTTTTAATGACCTTATTGGATGTTACCAACTGTAATGAGAAAATGAGATTATATTTTGTGTTGATGTAGTGCAAAATGAAGGGCTAATGGATGTGAAAAAATTTGTTGGAAGAAGTTAAGATGGCCTAAAGCCAGCCATTTTTTCTACATTTTTGTATGTGACCGTATGCAACTGAACTGGAAGGTGTTTTCATCTCCTCATAATGATATGTCAAACTGTAGGGGGCATGTATCAACTGGCAATACTTATCTCCTTTGTTTTTATAATTCTGAAAATGTGATTAACAGGTGTTTAAAAGGCATTGTCTTAGAATGAAATTCAAATAATGATTTAACCTCTTTTTAAAAAATCTGTTTAATAGAATTATTATTGAAAATCTTTTCTTTTTACATGTTTTTATTTATATGACATATATCTTTTTTTTCTAATATAGGTCAACAGGTGACTGATATATTTTTGCATGGGACAGACTTAAGGACTATGCCAGCCAAGTTGGGTTTAAATTGATCCAGTGGCTTCAAAAGGCAAAACATTTATGGATGATGGACGCCAAGTGATAGGAACAGCTCACATAACTTTTGGAGTTGACATGCTTACTGAAAATATAATCCAGTACTGCAGCAGCATTTCCACATTGTTGTTGTCTATCATATGAAAAATGAACATTGATAACATTGACAAAGTGATCATCGTGGAGTAACTTTACATGTAGAAGTATTCTCTTGTTTCTGTCTGGTCCATACTTGTATGGCAATTCTTCTGATTTCGCACTCATGATTGGGAGTTTACTGAGCAGTCCAATACCTAAAATAAATAATTAATTTTTAAATTCTTATTGTGACATTATTTCCCCTTAACACAACAATTGTCTCCCCTGAATTATCAGATAGGAAATTATCTAATTTTATGAAGTTTGCAATTCTCCACACTTGAAAGTAGATTGTAATGCTATATGACATATTAAAAAAGAGTTACATTTTATATGTATTCAATTGAAAACAAAATATTTTGTTAAAATGGTCTACAAAAGTATAAATACTGGGTAGTATCTTTTCTTACTTTAGTTTGTCTTCATCATCGGTAATCGGTAAATCTGAAATTCTGCTGCACATGTAGTACTTGAGTATATGATAAATGATAAACAAAAAACATTTATGTTGTGTTTCTTTGAAGGAAATATAAGTTGTATGTATTTATTGAGCAAAACTATGAAAAAACTATCATTACAGGGGAGCAAAGATATAATTTTAAATATATTATTAAGAAAATTATAATATCTACTGAAGAAATGTGTAAAATTTGTTTGTTCTTCTTTTTAATTACTAGGAACCTCTTGTATATTAATGACATGTGTGACATCATTCAGTTACTAATTCTATAATTACAACTTTTTTTTATCTTGTTTTCTGAAGAAACTATTGACAATATACCTTCTCTGCCATACTCTTTATGGAAGGAATGTCTTGGTTTCTGCACCCTGTTAGATGATTTAAAGAATGACCACTTGTAACCTGGCACCAACTTTTGCATCTCTTTGATCTGATTTTCATTTTGATCACCATTACATCTAACTTCTTGGAAAGCTATCACATCAGGATTGGTTGATCTTATCTGAAAATAAAGTAGACAAATACTGATTATAACTATTTTTTCTCCGACAAGACATTCTCAAACAAAACCACAGAAAACATTTTCTCCCATTATCACTTCGTTTTAACCCCACTGAACCAGTGGTGGGAAAATCTGTAATCCTCTAGAGGATTAAAATGTCTCGTGCCTTTCCCTTCATTTGACTCATTTGACGGCTTTTGAAATAAAGTTCGTGTTCAATAATGGGAGAAACAAATTCTTCTTCAGTTGCCCAGGTGGGTTACGATATTTCTTCACTCTCGAGAGTTAAATTAAAAATTTTAACCACTCGCCTGATGGCTTGTGGTTAAAATTTTTAATTTAACTCTTTTGAGTGGAGAAATATCGTAACCCATGGGCAACTGAAGGAGAATCTATATAGGGTTATTGCATGAATATTGTCTCAAGCAGTATATATAAAATTGCACAAACTTAAGTTACCAGTACAATTGATATTCTGTGAGGGCAATATATATGTATAAATATTTGTGCAAACCCTTCTTCTTGTATAGTAGACCTTTAATAATGATGAGAATACATTATTAACCTGTCGATGACGACATGATTTGAATTGATATATTGTTGAAGATAAAATTTTCTGGGAATACTCCACAATAAATGTTTACTTTTTTTCGTCCATCTTGTCATGTGTTGTAAATATTAAATGTAATTTAATGTATCTTGTACCATTATATTTCGCTAGGTTTTATCAGAATAAAGAATTTTGAATCTTGGTAACATTCCACATGAAACATTACATTGCTATACAATAATTATGTTTGGTCTATACAAGAAAGGTTAGAAGATACCAAAGGTTAGAAGATACCAAAGGGTAATCAGAAGCAGAAAATCTAAGATACCAAAGGGTAATCAGAAGCCAAAGGGTAATCAGAAGCAGAAAATCTAAGATACCAAAGGGTAATCAGAAGCAGAAAATCTAAGATACTAAAGGGTAATCAGAAGCAGAAAATCTAAGATACCAAAGGGTAATCAGAAGCAGAAAATCTAAGATACCAAAGGGTAATCAGAAGCAGAAAATCTAAGATACCAAAGGGTAATCAAAAGCCGTAAATCTAAGATACCAAAGGGTAATCAGAAGCAGAAAATCTAAGATACCAAAGGGTAATCAGAAACCATAAATCTAAGATACCAAAGGGTAACCAGAAGCAGAAAATCTAAGATACCAAAGGGTAATCAGAAACCAAAGGGTAATCAGAAGCAGAAAATCTAAGATACCAAAGGGTAATCAGAAACCGTAAATCTAAGATACCAAAGGGTAACCAGAAGCAGAAAATCTAAAATACCAAAGGGTAATCAGAAACCGTAAATCTAAGATACCAAAGGGTAACCAGAAGCAGAAAATCTAAGATACCAAAGGGTAATCAGAAGCCAAAAATCTAAGATACCAAATGGTAATCAGAAGCCAAAGGGTAATCAGAAGCAGAAAATCTAAGATACCAAAGGGTAATCAGAAACCGTAAATCTAAGATACCAAAGGGTAACCAGAAGCCGAAAATCTAAGATACCAAAGGGTAATCAGAAGCCGAAAATCTAAGATACCAAAGGGTAATCAGAAGCCGAAAATCTAAGATACCAAATGGTAATCAGAAGCCGAAAATCTAAGATACCAAAGGGTAATCAGAAACCGTAAATCTAAGATACCAAAGGGTAATCAGAAGGAGAAAATCTAAGATACCAAAGGGTAATCAGAAACCGTAAATCTAAGATACCAAAGGCTAATCAGAAGCAGAAAATCTAAGATACCAAAGGGTAATCAGAAGCTGAAAATCTAAGATACCAAAGGGTAATCAGAAGCCGAAAATCTAAGATACCAAAGGGTAATCAGAAGCCGAAAATCTAAGATAACAAAGGGTAATCAGAAGCCAAAAATCTAAGATACCAAAGGGTAATCAAAAGCCGAAAATCTAAGATACCAAAGGGTAATCAGAAGCCGAAAATCTAAGATACCAAAGGGTAATCAGAAGCCAAAAATCTAAGATACCAATGGGTAATCAGAAGCCAAAAATCTAAGGTACCAAAGGGTCATCAGAAGCCAAAGGGTAATCAGAAGCCGAAAATTGAAGGACAGACAATTTAATGGCCAAAAGAAAAAGGACGAAAGGAAAACAATGATGTACCTAACACTACACAGAAAACTAAAGATCAAGCAACATCAAACCCACCTAAAATCTCAGATGAACTCTGGTGCTCTGGAAGGGTAAGCAGTTCCTGCTCCATATGTAGCACCCATTCATTGTGTTACTCTTGTTACAAAACCAGTGATAAGTCGTGAATGAGGAAAGGACAGGATTCTGATTATGACACACAGAACATATCCGTGGCCATTTGAGATACAGATATCCCGTAACGGTTAACCAGATGGTGGCGACAGTAAAACTTTGGAAGTGATGACTTCAACTTAACCATTAGGAACCCTTAACTCAGTAGCCTCCTAGTTAGTAGCCACCCTCTATTAACTCAGTAGCCTCCTAGTTAGTAGCCACTCTCTATTAACTCAGTAGCCTCCTAGTTAGTAGCCAC
>MJUT01061430.1:324376-339928 GCA_002080005.1 Gigantidas platifrons
TTTTTTTTTTTATATTAAATAAGATTTCTTATACGAGTCATATCAATTATGCACTTTTAATAAGAAAGGATTTGGGTTTGGTATGTGAACATGCAAGAATATTCATCTGAAATTCAAGTAGAAATCAAATGTAAATTAAGGAACAGTATTTTAATTTGCCTTTCTTACAATACAATACAATACAATAAGCTTTATTTAAAGTCGGAATAAATTAAACATTACAACACAAGCTCTACTGAGCTTTTAAATCCGACATAAGAATATGCATATATCACATAAAACAAAAACATGCACACAATATTTGTAAAACAAGCAAACAAAAACACTGTCATATTAAAATTTCTATGAAATTTAAAATTTAAAACCAATCTAAGATATGAAGCATTTAAAACACAGCAGTAGCAGAAGCATAATTTAAAACACAGCAGTATCAGAGGCTTAAATTAAGCATATTATATATTGATGTGAGTAAACAAAAAGCATGGATAAAATTAGACACATTAAAACCAGCAACATTAATAATAGAAAAAAACTTAAAAACACATGCATCTATCTAAAAAATTAAAAATAAAGCAGAAAAGTATGAAAATATTTAAAATCATGAACAGAAGCTGCAGTGACATCAGCTGCCATTCTTTCTTCACCAAGAACATGCTGTAGCCAGTGACAGTGTAGGTAGTTCATATCATAATACATAATTATGCATTTTTTTAAATTCCATTTGATAACTTAGCATAAAAGGACAAATATTTTACAATGCACATCTGAAGGTTTGGTAAAATTCAAATCAGTTGATAAAATTTGCATAACAACAGTACTAACACTATCTTTTACTCTATATTCTAACCATTTTTGATATTCTGAGTTTTCTTATTTCCCAGTTAAACATTATGTTCCATAAATTATAGGTTGATACTACTATTTGGCTTGTATTCAACTTTGATATCAGAATAGACAACAGGATCAGATTTTTCATCAAATGCATTTTCCTGTAAAATAAAAAGCTGTCTGCAATGTTTTTCTTTTGGGTTATTAGACCTATAGACCACGTCAAAGATGGTATCTTACTTTTGATTGGAGATTTATTTATCATTGACCAATCAAAATTGTTTTGACATAATTTACTTTTTTTTTATCTTCACAAACAAAAGAGTTCGAAATGGATTTCAAGGCAATGTTACAAGCTGAAATCGACAGAAAAAAGAGAAAACTAGAGAAAAACATAGATTTATTGGTTAACCAATTAATAGATATATACATTCCCATTGTTAACAAAAATACCAACTGACAATTATTCACAGGAATCGAGCATAATTCACAAGAAATGAACTTCTTCTTCTCTTTGTATCAGCACCATGGATTTTCCATGTATTTTTATTTTGGTGTGGGGAAGTTTGTTTTGTTTTTTTTCCCTTTAACTGGCAAATTGCTTTTAGTGCACTATAGACAGTGAATTTATTTTAAGTTAAGTCGTGTCAAGTTTGTATTTGACATTTATTTACAGCCTTATCAAAATATTCTTGCCTATTAAAATATGAGAAATAATCTAAAGTTACATGCCAATATGAGGCTATTGACACACAGGCATTTGACCGATGGACCTTAATTTCAACGTGTTTGCTACAGGGGTATGTATTTGGAGTGGACCCAGGCCCTACATCGTTACTAGCCCTGAAAATATGTACCCCGTAGCAAACACGGGGAAATTAAGGTCCATCGGTCAAATGCCTGTGTATTGACATACAGATTTATTTAATTTTTTTTAATTTAAAATAACTTCATAAAATAAATAATAAATAAATAAGTTAAAAAAAAATTTAGGCAGTGTCTATTCTTACAACAATTTTCAATAAATTGTAAGAGTAGCCGTGAATCTTATTCTTACAACAAATGATATTACGGAATCCATTCAATGAGGAAACAAATTTTTATTTAAAATAACGATCATATATAGTTGCATTGGGTTCCGTTACGATTTGTCACTTTTTTCATATATTTTATTATTTTATGATTACAGCCTTATAATAGACGTATTTTTATGATGTATGAATAAAATAATTAAATAAGTTAGTTGGATTTTGTTTTATTTCAATAATAAAGAGAAAGGGTAATTGGTTTTTAGTCATGTCTAGTTGAACAATACTCACATATCACGTCATACTTAGTCACAAAAAAGATAGTACATTTGTAGAATGGACGTATTGTAATAATGCGAAAACATAATGATTTTTAGAAGCTTTTTAAAAAAACTTTTATCATGCTTTTTACGATTATCAAAATTGTATTTTATTGTTTTTATGTAAAATTTTATTCTATGATGATAAATTATATGTTGTGCATATGAAGAAACGTATATAGATCTATATACATATGTAATACAATAAATATATATGATTAATTACAACATTATCTTTTTTGTTGTAAGAATATGCTCTAGAGGTTATTCTTACAACATATATAATCTACAGGTAATAATTATCCGTTTCTCATTATCTAATCCGTAATATTGTTTGTTGTAAGAATAAGATTCACGGCTATTCTTACAACAATTTGTTGAATATTGTTGTAAGAATAGACACTGCCTAAGTTTTATTTAGAGTCGGCATGTTTAAAACAACATACATATATATAAAGCTCTGTTGAGCTTTTAACCGACATGTTCAGAAACATAATATCGTTGGGGTTTTTCTTTCTGAGCTATTTTTTGGCTTCGTACAAACTACATTCAATTTTGTCATTCCAATTCCAGATTCCCAATTAATCTTGGTGTCTCTTTTAAGCTTGAGTTCTAAATTTTATGGGATCTTTTGAACTTTATGATCGTAATACTTGTAGACAACGGATGCAGTGTACAAATATTGTTATTTTCCCCCAAAAAAATTGAACTCTATGATTATGATTTTTTTTTTTCACAAAGGCAATGTGAACTTTTGCCATCACTTGGCGTCTGTCGTCTGTTGTATACAAGTATTGCGATCATAAAGTTCATGCGCAGCATGGCAACATCAGTGCCCGGCACGTTATCATCAGTATGTTCTATCTGTGTCTATGAGTACGTTGTAGTAACCAATTCTGGCTTATATCCAATGGTAGAGAGAGTGCCGTCGATTTTTTGACGGTTTGTGAGAGCAGATTTGAAGCTCTCGACACTAGTTGCGCACACAACTGAGTCTTCTTGATGGGGTGCGGTCCAGTGGAACTGTAAAGAAGAAGAAGATCCATTTTATGAATCATCGTAGTGTTAATCAAATATGCATTGTTCACTCCACATAGAAATATTTTTTGCTCAGAATTCCAATGTCAATGAACGGTTGATGTGTCAGGGATATATATTTCAGGTCATGACGGAATGTTATGTACATGTATTATAATGAAGTCACTGTGACCTTCACAATGTAAAATAATGTTTTGTTCCCCAACGCTTCGTCGAAGGGGACTATAGAAATGGGTGTCGTCCGTCCGTGTGTTTGGTTTCCAGATGATAACTTGTGAATGAAATGTCAGATTGAAGCTAGGTGTGGCATATAAGTGTATCTTAGGAATATCTAGGTCAAGTTCGATAATGACAATTTTTCGAAAATTTTTACTAGAGTTGTGCCCCTTTTTATACCTCAAAATTGCTAAATATTTGGTTTCCAGATGATAACTTGGGAACAAATAGTCAGATTGAAACTAGGTTTGGTATGTAAGTGTATCTCATGAATATCTAGGTCAAGTTCGATAGCGTAGCGATCATTTTTCGACAAATCTTACCAGACGGCAGAGTTACATCCCTTTTTATACTTCATCCGTGTGTCCTGAATTGGTTTCCAGATAACTTGTGAATGAAAAGTCAGATTGAAGCTAGGTGTGGCATGTAAGTGTATCTTATGAATATCTAGGTCAAGTTCGATAATGATGATTTTTCGACAAATCTAACCAGAGTTACTCCCCTTTTTTTACTTCAAAATGGTCCTTGGGTGGTCCCCTTTCAGATTTATTTAAGTCAGGTGAGTGATACAGACACACCTGAACCTCTAGTTTACAGTAGTTTCAAAATTTAATCTTACCATATAACCTTGGCGTCTGGGGACCAGTGGCCAACGCCCTTTTATTTTTGATCTGTGATGGTTTCTCTGGAAAACAATTACAATCATGATATGTTACAGGTGTATGGATCTTACAATACTTTCAAGTTCAAATAAGTTATTTTTGTCATTGGTAGAATCATGTGGCCAAGTGAAGGGATGATATATGTTTTATTTTACTATAACAGTCCAGTAGGACTCGTGTGACAACAGTACATCTAGTTATACATTGAAGTTGATCTTTCACACTAAAATCTTTTACTTCACCCAACTTATGACAGTTTTTCACAGTGTCAGACTTACAATTATTTTAAAGTATTGAAATGGTAAGTTTCATGGGTAGGCTTATTGAATACAGTATTAGGAATTTAGAATGGTGGGTTAGTCTTGAATACAGCTTTCAACAAGTTGTATGTTATATCTCGTAGATAACTTCTTTTAAATACAAACGAATTACATGTACATTTTAATTGGGACACAGAGGTCCAAGTTTATTGAATAAACCACAAATCTCTATTATAGTATAATTAAATGTAATTACAAATACACCAGTTCAATTTGTTTTAAAAAAAAGATTTTGTATACATTTGTATTTTTTTAGTCTTCGGAAAAGAAGTACTTCAAAAGGGGTGACCTTGCCAGAAAGGAAGAAGAAGAATATTGGAAGAAACATAAAAAATTAATAGTCGATGAAAAACAGGAGCAAACTGTAAGATTTGATGTGATTGTAAATACAATGTAGTGTCATTAGTTCTTACATAAACAGTACTAACAAGGTGTTTTGTTAGAAGACATAGTAATCTTACATTTAATGTGGTGTGTATAATACTGAGATTGTTCTTTACAGTTTGTGCTGATTGGAAATCAATTGTATACATGTGAAATTTAATAGATGAGTTGCTCTACTGTTTATGAGTCCAAACTACAGTGGTTTACCATGAAAGGGTTTAGCAAAACTGATATTATTTTAAAATTTGCAATGATGGGAGAAATAAAATGGTAGTTATCTCATTTAATGCACAGGACACATTTATGAATAACCTTCACCAGTTATACACGAAGTCAACATATTGATAAGCAAAATAATTTTTTTAAGCAAGTAAACCAAAAGATCTAAACATGATTTCCACAATCAGCTATGGTTACTTTTTGCCTGAGGGAGAATTGACCTTAGTGTTTTTACTCTCAACTTTAATTTTTTAATACAGAATCATGAATATTTATATTTTGGGTTAAAATCACATGATATTACTTTATTGTAGGAGGAAGAACAAAAAGAAGAAGAAAAGAAAATAGCAGCAGAAGCAGAAGAAAAATATGCCTTGTTACCAAGAAAAGAGGTCAATGTCTTTTGAATCTGATTTTGTTGTTCTTTTGAAATCTTTTTCAGTATTATATACATTAGGCCATCCATACAAAAAAAAATCCTGATAAATGACTGCAATCAAAACTGCTCCTACCCAAAATATTTTATTATTTATAGATTCTGATTACCTTTTTGGTATATTCAACCTCTTCCTATTAGTCATTCCAAAGAAATTGGTTGAACAATATTTTTTTTTTGCATTGAAGTAATTATTTTTGTTTAGATATTTGAAAAAGAAAATGATTTGCCTGTCTATCTACCAATTTAAAACATTGTTAACCAGGTTACAGCAAATGATTATAGCCACAATCCAAGCTATTGCCATTGGTTTTGTTTACTGGTACTATATACTTGTTATATATGTTTATTGCAATTGCAGATATGATGTTTATTGTTATTACAGGTCAAATTAGAAAAAGGCAAATTTATTGCTTAAAAAATGAATTCTTACAAATTAAAAACATAAGTTGTCTCCATGAATAAATATTAATTACCATTTTTCCAATAACAAAAAAAAAGAATTATTGTTATTTTGATCTTAGTTGGCCATCCTTACTTCAATAGCTATTCACAAAGGTCAAAGACAGAACAGACATCCATCTGTTTATCCAAACTTTGTTAACATGGGTACTTTTTCAAATTTTGCAGCTGCTGGGAGGGACTAATTTAACTGTTTATTATCTTTTTAGTGTGAACCACTGGTTAATTTCAATGAAATTTTCATAGGCCTTTTTAAAGATGTACCTAATAGATTGCCAATTAGTCTACATTATAGAACAGAACAGGGTTAAATTTAAACTGTAGCTACATGATATTGACTTGTCAGGAATTGTCCTCAAATTCCTTATCAAAATTATATCGGACACAGGTCTGATGGCTTAAAAATATCCCTATGACCCTATCTGGTTTCAAACTGAACAACATTTAGGAACACTTTAATATTGGGGGATATGCTATGTAATACTGACAGCTCTTGTTTATTAATGCATATAACTTTTCAGGTGGTAAGAAAATTAAGAGAAAGGGGAGAACCTATATTACTATTTGGTGAAACAGATTATGAAGCTTATGTAAGATTAAAGAAGTTAGAGACACTTGAACCTGATGGTAAAAAGGTAAAGATAGTAAAAAAATAAAGTAGGAAATGTGCTTTCTCCCATTATGACGTCTTTTTAACCCCGCTGAACCAGTGGTGGAAAAATCTGTAATCCTCTAGAGGATTAAAATGTCTCGTGCCTTTCCCCGCATTTGACTCTTTTGACTCGTTTGACGGCTTTTGAAATAAAGTTCGTGTTAAATAATGGGAGAAACAAATTCTCCTTCAGTTGCCCATGTGGGTTACGATATTTCTCCACTCTCAAGAGTTAAATTAAAAAATTTAACCACTCGCCTCATGGCTCGTGGTTAAAATTTTTAATTTGACTCTCTTGAGTGGAGAAATATCGTAACCCACGGGCAACTGAAGGAGAATCTATATGCATTCTATAGAATAAAGATGCTCAGATGTGGTTCTTATGAAACACAAGTAAAGTGTACCGTTCTGCAGTCTATGGGCCGTTTCACACTCATTGTAGGATATGAGTTATTCTCATTGAAGACGCTACTGTTACTGTGAAATGCTTAACAGCATTAAAGGTGCTGTTCCTTTACATTCATTTGTGTCTAAGTGTAATGTTGGATAATCTTTCATGTTCATTGACACCATATCCTTTCTTACTTATGTTAAAATTATATAAAAAAAAATAATACCTACTAAAAAAAGACAACACTTCCAAAATAAGGAAAGGGAGATACATGTAATATTTTTACATTCTTCAAATAAGAAATTTGAGTTTAAAGTTGCATTTTGGTACACAATAGAAGTTGGTGTCATTAGAATTTAACACAGATGAATACCTATTATTCTGCACAAGTTTTATTTGATTGTTTACATGTTTGTTGTAACTTCAGGGAGAAGGTTTTAACAATGATTTTAAGATGGCTATGGACAGAGTAGACCAGGATTACCTCAATGAGATAGTTAATGCTTCAACTTCTGATGTAGGTGAAGTAAGACACAATGTAGACATCAAAGATGATGGTACAACAGAAGACGATATTAAAGTAGGTCACTGGTATATACATCATGGTCGTGATCGTATAGTAGTTAGATTTTCATATATACAATCAATGCCTATTACCACTAAAGTTATGAGTCCCATTCCCGCTAGGCATACTTGATACAACTGGTTTTTTCTAATTGGAAATCCATATTGCATATTTTGATTAAACGTGAACCAATGTTTACACGTTTTAGCACTAATGTCATTAGTTGAATATGATAATAATAACATTTTTGTAATTCTATGACCACTTCTTATGTGTTCATTTATAATATTATACTTTATGTAGATTTCTTTGATAATTCGGCAATTTCATTGGTAAATGTAGATGTGGTATTTTTCTCTAACTTTTCTTTACCCCGCTCACCAAATCGGAGGGTTGTATTGCAAGGATATACCACATCCTGCAATACCACCCTCCGAAGGGCATTCAGTATAATATAAAACATACTGCCTTTGGTTGAGAGTGTTACGGTAGATTACAGCACTCAGAAAAAATATCAACCTCGACTTTGTCTCAGGTGTTATTTTTTCTTTTTGTGGTAATCTACTGTAACACCCTCAACTAAAGGCAGTATGTTTATATTTTTACATGTAAATCAAGTTGGATATGTTTTCAACATGTTTGATGGCATCAGAATTATTACCAATTACAAGTTAGGCTTTCTTTTATATACCAGCTTTAATTCTATGTAAATGCTTGGCCATCAACAAATGGCTAGTTTTAATGTAAGTATTCCATTGTTTTCTCTCGTGATGATGATATTAAGTTCTTATTGTTGTAGATAATGCAAGATCAAATGGCACAAGGTGATTTAGAAAAAGACATGGAAATATGTCTGAGATTCTTAAAGGTAACTTGTTTTAGATATCTATAGGAATATTACCTGACCAATCTAATTAGAAATAGATGTTTGTTGTGTCTTTTATAAAAAAAAAAAGAATTCTGGCAATACACTAACATCTTACAACATCCCGTTTAGGGTCATGTCAGGTAACCTTTCATTTATCTCTGACCTTTCAATCAAATGCAAGAGTGTTAAATATTGACAAATTAGATAACAACTCTTGAGGTGTACTTGATTTAAACAAGTAAGCTCTTTACTGATTGGTTGGCTGAAAATATGAATCCTCACTTGACCCTAAATGGGATATTGTCAGGGAATTGGTTCTCTATCACAAATGCTTCTACAAACAAGACATTGTTAAGACAATAACAATCTAATTAAGATAAGATGTTTATTGGATTTAGTCATTATTTTTTTTTTGGTTATACACTAATATCTAACATTATCCCATATCAGGTCTTGTCAGATTACTTTTCATTTATATTTGACATTCCAATCATATGAAAGATAGTAAAAATATATTGACCAATCAGACAAGAGTTCTCAACATTTGCTCAGTTTAACTATAAACAACATTGAATCTAAAAGTAATTATTATCACAAAAATAATCCAGATTATGTCATTTCAGTTTGAACATGTGATAACCCACATATAACACATAAATTTGTTTGTTTGTAAACATTTACTGGAGTAAACAACATTTTGAAAGAGACAAATAAACAAAAATATTAAAACTGGACCTTGAGATCTTGTACTTTATACCACAATATATGGAAGGCTTGTGGCTGATTGGTCAGTTGATAGTATGACTCTTGACGTGACCTCATATAGTATGTCGTTAGAAGTAAGGGTATCGCCAAAAGAACAAAAATATAGATATAGAAAAATCAACCAACATCCATTATAATTAGATTGAGTTAATAAAAAATCATGATGCATTTGAGAACATGATTCAGAACAGCTGTTTGTTCTGTCATTTGTTTGATTCTTATGATGTTGTTTTGTACTACATTAATAATAGTAGGTGGGTCTATTAATAGTAGGTGGGTCAATTAATAGTAGGTGGGTCTATTAATAGTAGGTGGGTCAATTAATAGTAGGTGGGTCTATTAATAGTAGGTGGGTCAATTAATAGTAGAAGGGTCTATTAATAGTAGGTGAGTCTATTAATAGTAGGTGGGTCAATTAATAGTAGAAGGGTCTATTAATAGTAGGTGGGTCAATTAATAGTAGGTGGGTCTAATAATAGTAGGTGGGTCTATTAATAGTAGGTGGGTCAATTAATAGTAGGTGGGTCTATTAATAGTAGGTGGGTCAATTAATAGTAGAAGGGTCTATTAATAGTAGGTGGGTCAATTAATAGTAGGTGGGTCTATTAATAATAGGTGGGTCTATTAATAATAGGTGGGTCAATTAATAGTAGGTGGGTCTATTAATAGTAGGTGGGTCTATGTTGCAAATAAATCTCAGTATGTTAAGTATCTGTAATTACATTTAAAGTGAGATGAATAAAAATAAACAAAATCATTTTTATGTGCAAAATTGAGAACTTTTAATGATAATTTTCATTGTTTTATTTTAGTTCATATTAAAAGCATGGGGAGATAACTTAAACAGCAGATCTGTAGAGGAGAAGATGTCAAGGAAAGGTCGTGAATCTAGTGCTATTCAGTCACAAACTGTAGCGTATATGAAACCTTTGTTCAGAAATCTAAAACATAAGGTAAGTTTGATGTACAATATTACCAACTGTTATCATAATACAGAACTTTTTCGAGGGGCCCGGGTGGCTCAATGAGTTAGGTCGCTGGTTCTAACAACTCATACAAGCCTATCACCAATACGGCGTGGGTTCGCGCCCGGCTTTGTAAATTACAAAAAAGGGTGCACTCGACTCGCAACCGCAAGTGATAAAGTTTACCAGTTGCTTGCCCATGGTCGGTGGTTCTCTCCGGGTACTCCGACTTCCTCCACCACTAAAACTGGTCACCATGATATAGCTGCAATATTGTTGAAAGTGGCATTAAACACCAAAAATCAAATCAAATCAAATCAAATCAGAACTTTTTCAGTGTACACATTAGGAAATGTATTTTGTCAATATAAGAATCCATTTAGGTTTTTTATAGATTTGGGTAGATTTTGAGATTTGAAATTTTACATTTTCTCTACAAGTTGTAATGTTTGGTGCTAAATTAATTTTTTACATCACAAAAATATTCCTGTGTAAATTGGAGCAACATATATTGTTTTTTGTGGAAGCTTGAATCCTTTAATTAATGGACATTGTGTGAATTTGATCAATTATATCATTTTTTTACAAAATTAAGTACAAAGTACAGGGTGTATATATTTCAACATTAGAAATAAGAGATACATCAATATTGGTGATTTGTTACTATTTTTAAGTATCATAAGATACACCTGCATATTAATCGTAGACTAATACATTTACTTTGTAATTTTCAGAAGGTAGACGAGGATATTTTAGATTCATTGGTCATTATTTTAAAACAGCTAATGTGTAGAGATTATATCAAGGTATGTATAATCATTACATGTCAATGATAAAATGTTTGAACCTCACTGTTTTTTTCGCCCACAACATATGAACAAATCTGAAATTAAACAAGAAATGTTTTATTCTGGTATTACTCATTAAGTAGAGAACTTACAATATTTTGAAATCTTTTTTTAAATATCATGGAACTGATTAAATCCAAACTATATAAATCAAACATTTGTAGGCCTCAAAATTGACCATAATCAAATTACCACCAGTTATATTTAAAATGATCTGTCATTGTAAATTTTGTTCGTAGAAATATTTCTTAAAATTGAAACACTATGTATTGCAGGCAAATGATGCTTATTTAGAAATGGCTATAGGAAATGCACCCTGGCCTATTGGAGTTACTATGGTTGGTATTCATGCTCGTACTGGTCGTGAAAAAATCTCGTCTAGAAACGTGGCCCATGTGTTGAATGATGAAACACAGAGGAAATATATGCAGGTATTTTATTAATTTGAACATATTAAGTTATATATTATTTGGAGAATGGTCTGTCAAATTATAAATTTAAGTCCTTTGAAAAGAAGCATATTATATATATATATATACATGTATATCATTTCTGTGATTGGGAAAGGCAAGGTGTCTCCCTGTAGCTTATGACATATAATTTTGGGGCAATAACCACATTTGAATTTTTTTTGTTTCATTTATTTGATGTTAAATTTTTATTCATTGATATGTTTCAAGACTTACCAAAATCAATTTATTAAATTGCATCAAATTGATCGAAATAGAGAAATATTATAAGACTTAAATTAAATGATTTATATTTGTTATTATACATTTAAAGGGAGATAACTATAGATAAGAGTGAGTGATTGTTGTTTAATGCCTACTCAGCAATTTTTCAGCTATTTCATGGCATGAACAAGTTAATTTTCTATGAGATGATGGTGTCTGCTATGTACTAGACCAACACGCTTAGTTGGATTTTTATAGTACCTCAATGATACAACAGTCCATGAATAGACATGTCGCTCTACTTGAACACATTATCCTGTTTTCGAGCTTACCATTCTCCTGAATGCTGTATACTCAGTGGAGAAGCAACAAATACTAATTTTATTGTCTTTGTTTTAACCCGATCTGGGCTTGAACCCAGGATTTACTGCACTTGAGGAGCACCTGCTAACCATTGCACTACCGATATGGTGGATAAATAGATAATAACTCTATTGATTGTTCACAATTGATCAATTTCTAATGTCTAACAAAATCTTGTTAATTGAATTGTAGAGAGAGTAAATTAATGACATATATCTCCTGATCAAAATAATAGATTTAATAGTCAATGCCTGTTAATATTTGTATTAAGGATTTATTCACATCTAAAATAAAATGTATTCTCTAACCTATGATCGTCCGGTATGTTAGTGAACTCTGTATTGTTTAAATATAAATCTGCTGTTTATTACAGGGATTAAAGCGATTGATGACACAGTGCCAAAGACTTTTCCCTACAGATCCTTCAAGAAGTGTAAATTATGAAAGAGAGAAAAATTGAATGAAGAACCGTTGGTTAGCTAAGACAGGAAAATAGATATGGAGAGAAAATTCACTGTATACACTAACTGGTGATCCTATCTCACCAATAAATAAATCTTGTCAACATACATGAATAATGCCATCTATGGAGAATTTTTGTGCATTTGTTAAAATTTTTGGACAATTGGTTAGATATCTCTTTTCTGTAAAAGCATGGCTTGAAAATTCTTGTTTGATATTATGATTTTGGCTTGATGGGGTCGGCAACCAGTATATGGATGAAAATGAGACGAATTGTGTGTGTTTAAGTAACATATTTATGAAAATTAAAAGATTTTCATTCCAATTATCAAATGATTGTTTGTGTGAAATTAAAAACTAAATTAGATGTACATTGTATTTAATTATGTAATACAATCAATGTTTTATCAATATTGAATGTATATTGTATTATACCAGTATCCAATAAAAATAAAATTACAGTTAAACCTGTCTAAACCAAAATTATTTGGAGCCAGATAATGGATTTTAATAAAGACAGATGGTTTATACAGGTTAAATTAATAAAGATTTCCTAAATTTTTAATTTATTTAAAGTTCTGTTTATACAGGATTTAGGTTTAGTCAGGGTTCGGTTTAGACAAGGTTCACTGTAATGTGATGGATAAACTACCTAATCTTACAACTTCATTTTGAATCATGTTTACAAAATGTATGGCAAGCAGGCTTGTAAGACATTTTAATAAACTATCAACTTGTTTTAAAAGCTTTTCTATTTTTCGTTTAGAATGAATTCTTCTGAAATATTTTTTTTGATTCCTTATGACTTACAAGTATGTGTTTATACACACACTGTGGTTTCTTCATATCACATCACACTGTGACATATCCAGGGTCCTCTTAACAGCATAATAGGCCCCCAGGCAAAGCAGTGCACTGGGGCCCCTACCTACACAACCACTCACAGGAATAAAACTAATTGTCGATAAAAATTAAACATTTATTGTATTGGTATTTCCAACAAAATCAGTGTTTAAACATTAAAAAAAAACATGCCATACACAACATACATAGATTAGCATGGGCTCCTATGCTTGTGGGGCCTACCGTCTACTTCCCATCGTGTCCATGCGTTAAGACGGCACTGGATATACCAATAATAAAGGGTAGTAAGTCAGACATGGGATTTTATACATCCATAAGAAAGTATATAGTACTAAGTATCAGCTGACCAACATTTTACACTGTACTGTTTCTGCTCAGGGAGAACATTTTTTGTTTTTATTACATGTACCTATATTTAACCAATAATTTAAGGGGCCTTCCTGGTGGTGATCGTATGGTAGTTGGATTTACAACTACCTGTGCAATCAGTGCCTATCACTACTATAGTTGTGAGTTCGAACCCCTTTCATGGCGAGGTTTACTCGATACAATATTATGTGATAAAATTTGTGACTTGCGAATGGTTTGTGGTTTTCTCTCCAGGTACTCCGGTTTCCTCCACCAATAAAACTGACCGCCATGATATAACTGAAATATTGTTGAAAATGGCATTAAATACCATAAACCAAACCTAACTAATAATTTAAAAGGATATATGGATGAGCCTAGAAAACGTCTCCTCTGTTCTGATCTGGTGCATCACACAATATAATAGTTTACTAATTGTTTGGAAAAGGAGAATAAATAGACATTATCTGATGTTCTCATGGCAAGTAGAATTTTGATTGGCTAAAAAGGTACTTTTAAAACTTCAGGGAAGCAGTGCGGTGACAGAAAATCAATAATCGCTCTCACCTATGTGCTGTCCATTTACATTGTGCACAGCAGATGACACACATTTCACAAGATGACAGAAAATCAATAATCGCTCTCTGTTATCTTTGTCCAAAGATATAGGTATTTATGTTTTTCCTAAAATAAGGACATACCTATTAATGTTGGAACATGCAGATACAAATGTTATCAGTCTCTAGATGTTATATATCCAGTTTTAAAAACCACTGCCCTTTAAAATGGGATATATAACATCTGGAGACTGATAAGGTATAATATACATACATTGTTGGCAAATATAAAATGTATTTGTACAAGCTTTAGAAACAGGAAGAACAGCAAGCAAATACATATTATATTTACAGACAGTGTACTATATTATATTTACAGACAGTGTACTATATTATATTTACAGACAGTGTACTACAAAAATGTATATTATATTTACAGACAGTGTACTATATTTTATTATATAGATAGGTGTGAATTATGGGGATTTATCCGTGAAATAAATTCCGGTATTTCACATGTGAAATATCAGTTTTTTCCCACCGGAACTACTTCTGCAAAACTATAAGTGTGGTGGTTACGTCCCTTGTTGTGCAACAGTGAATACACATACGATTGTAAGCTGAAAAAATTCCGCAAAATGTTATTGATGACTTCGGCACATAACCAAGATGATGTCATATGAAGACTTCCAGTTTGAAACGAAAAGATTAGAGCTATTTGGCTTCGTATACGCTTCAATTGTGATTTAATTTAACTAAAATAAGCTTTCAAGGTAAGTATTTTAATTATTTTTGTACATTGTTGTAAATATGAAAAATAGGATTTCACATTTTCAAGATGGCAGATCCTTCCAGCTGAACCCTGTAGTATCATTGCTCGTAGATTCACACGCGTGCAATCAAATATACAAATACAAAAAATAATATATAAGAAATTTTGAAAGTCTATATAATAAACAGTATAACTAAATCATACATTTTGAATATCAAAATAAGACCACTCGTGACCGAATACGCATTAACGATTAAACTCGTGGACGGAACAAGTTCCGCCCACTCGTTTAATCATTATGCGTACTTCGGTCACTCGTGGTCTTATTTTGATATTCAAAATCTACGATTAGTTATACTATATATATTTACAGACAGTGTACTACAAAAATGTGTACTATATTTACAGACTGTACTATATTATATTTACAGAGTGTACTACAAAAATGTATATTATATTTACAGACAGTGTACTATATTGATTTTATCCTGCAATGTCAAAATATCCTAAAAAGAGCAGAAAAAAGCATCGTTCTAATAGTGTTC
>MJUT01061430.1:340955-361604 GCA_002080005.1 Gigantidas platifrons
GATACCAGTATCCCCCCCATCGACTCATCACACAATACTTTGTTTACTTTATGGACCATTTATCCCTATCAAGAGAACAGTGATACCAGTATCCCCCCCATCGACTCATCACACAATACTTTGTTTACTTTATGGACCATTTATCCCTATCAAGAGAACAGTGATACCAGTATCCCCCCCATCGACTCATCACACAATACTTTGTTTACTTTATGGACCATTAAATCAATAACAACAAAACAAACAACCGACATATCCCCTAAAATCATTAAACACAAAAAGATTGTGACATATGTAGGTGGCAGGTCCTAGCTTGGGACAGGAACAAAAATGTGCAAAGAAGGCAAATTCTGTTGGTTAAACACCATTATTCTCAGGACAAAAATAAAAATCCAACTCGGGGTGTTGGTCTAAAACAAAGCGGAACTCATAATCATTTCATTGAAAATTTACTTGTTCTCGCCATGATATAGCGGAAAAATTAATGAATTAGGGTTAAACAACAATCACTCACTCACTCTCAGGACAAAAATTCATAACTTGCACTTCTAAAATATCAAATGTCCATTATAAACATCACAAGAAATAAATGAGATTTTGAATATAAATTAAAGCTTGTTTTCTCGGTGTCGGCCCTTTGATGTCTATCGGAATTGACCGACAGTAGAGTAGAGGTCATGGTTTACATAGAAACTCTGTGCATGGGAAAACTAGTCCGAGGTTCGTAGCTGGTAGGTGTCCCGCTGGTGACAGCAGTAACAGAAGTTTCCCCGTGCATTACCCGCCCCNNNNACTAACGCTAGGCCATGATTTAAAGTAATAACTTCCCCGGTTGTCCAGAGGATAAAATAAAATCCCAACTGTTAACAGTCGTGGACCGGCCGCTCTGGTGAGCAAGAGAAAGCCAAATTTAAATATAACCTTCCCGTGGTACCACAGGAAAGTATTCCGAAATATGGTCTATTAACATAGAATTATATACAACATAAATTTATTAGAATGGAAAAAAACAACTTATAATTCAATTTTAATATTTAATTCTAATTCTGTTAAAAATAGCTTAAAAGTTGCAGATAGGTAAAGATTACGACAAAAAGGAATAGGAATATCAATGCTTCAAATGCCCGTGTACCAATACTATTAGTATGACGAATCAGGTCAAGACACCAATACAAAACTATTTTGAAGAAGTGTTGTATTAAAATTTGACATTTGAGATTCTTCCCTTGTGGTTTTTAGAGTCAGTCGAGGGATAAAAAAAAATGGTAATAACGAGCCCCTGTGGTTCAATGGAGTACAATCAATAAAATCACCAAACTTAAAATTATACTTGAAGGACAGCATATTTATAGCGGATTGTGAAATTAAAAGTTCGGGATAGCTTCTTTTCTCTTTTTTATTGAGAAGATCCCGTATGAAGTCTGCCTCATAGTCGTATGAATAAGGAATAAATCGGCGAGAAGAGGAGCACAGTTTGTACTAACAGTACTTTGAATACTTGGATTTTCCAAAAACGAAAGTAGCCGAGATACGCATGTGCAACAACTTGAAAGTAATTATGAGCATGTGACATGATTATGTCAACAAACAAGCTCAACAAGACAGGAAGAAAATGGAAAAAGTTGTTCATATAAGGAATATAACAGACGGCACACAGCTGAAAATAGATGGGGAGGATGAACTTCATGTTATTGGTAAAAAGATTTGTCAGTGTCAAGAAATAGTTTCCGCGAAAACTTCGAAATTCACATCACTGTTTGTTTATAATTCTTCCTGGAAGTGGAATTTCCATCTATATAACATTCATTCCATATTCTCTACAATAAATAATGGATAATTGTTATTGTCTGTTAAGCATATTCACCTGTTTGGTGCAACACTATAAGAATAAGAATACCTTACCTTACCTCTGTATCTTTACCCCCTTTAGGCAGTTTAGGGGAACCATGCTTCAACATGTAAAACAGGTGCCCATTATTATGTACAGTGAATCCTCCACCAGTCGAATTAGTGCACACACATGAATATACGTTATATTTACACTTTAAAAATATTTAGCGCTAAAAGTTTTCATCGCTAAGAACGTAAAACACGATATGGCTAAAAGTTTCCATCTTTAAAAACATAGCACATTATTAAGAACTTCATCAATAAAATCTAAAACTATTGATCCGCTATCCACACATTAATATAAAAAGATTTCTTCGCTTTAAGAATATAAAACTTGTCATAACTGTTTCGGTGTACTATCACAGCACAAGTTAAAATCTAAAACTATGTAAATCTTAATGTTATTGCCATTTAAAATATTTCATAAAAACAATCACAGTCACTTCCGTTGTTTTTCGTGGGTACTCCATATTTAACCACTTTGTATTAAGCTTTAATGTTAACAAGATGGTTAAAGTTCAAGTTCTTATACTTTGGCCATCCCCCCAACTGTACTTTACCAGTTATGAGATTTTATCTTAGTTCATATCAACATTTCTCATTGAAAAAGTCTCTATAATTATTGAAAGTTTGCTTTCTATAAGTCTTTTATAGCGTGTAACATGTAGTTGGAATAGCAAGCGTCGAGATAACTGTTCTATACGGTATGCATTGGCTGGGGCTATTTTCTGTGTTTGTACTATGGTTGTACAATCCAGTATCAGCTGAATTCTCTTAAAGTCACTGAAATGGTTGAGATTGATGTTGCATTCCTCTAGTGTTGCACATAATTCGTTCATAATTGGTTCTCTGATAGATTTTAATTCTTTGCAGCTGAGAAGGAAGTGGTCTATTGTTTCCTCTTCATTTTTGCAGAGCAGGCAAGTTGGGTCAATTTCATTTTTGTACAACTTTATACGCTTACTCTGGAGAATGTATGATCCAGTGAGTAGCTTCAGCTTCACAGTAAGCCTAGCGTTATCTCTTCCAGAGTGGCAGTTAGTTTTAAGCAGAGGATGAGGTTTTCCTAATTCCAGGTTATTAGTTGTTATGAAGTTTAGCCCTTTATATAGAGGAGTTAGAGGGAATATTTATTATTCCAATCAATCAATGGGCCCACAATAGGGGCAAGCAAATTGCATACATTGATTATTGTCATTGGAGGCAATTATACATATAATACATATATATAAATACAATGTTTCTTGTCGGGTTCAGAGCCTTAAAAATTTTAATTAATAATATAAACAGAAAGAAAAAATATTTCAGTATCATAAACCCTGTTTCAGTTTTCTTGTCTCAAGGCACTCTATTATATATTTTCCAAAAATATTGATTATTGAATGATCTTCATTGGTAAATAAATAATAGAATTTTGATATATCTGACATATTATTGAAATTAGAACATAATTCTAATTCTGAAATTTTCTGATAACAAATCTTTGTACTATTATTGTAGGCAGCCTTTATTGTATATGGGCAATCAATTAAGAAATGATATTCATCCTCAATTTTTTGTGTTATGCACAGTTTACATAATCGTTCTTCGGTTTCCAAGTATTTATATCTACCAATATCAATCATAAGAGGATTTGCACTAATTCTGATTTTATGAATTGCCTGTCTTACTTTGAAATCATTAAAACATGTATATTTTTATGCCCCAGCGACTATTGGTCGGGGGGCATATTGTTTTACCCCTGTCCGTCCGTCCGTCCGTTCATCACACTATAGTATGCATAGTTTGTCCCTCTAACTCCTCCTACAGATTTGGAGCTACAGCTTTAATATTTTGTAGGATGTTTATACACATAATGGAGGTGTGCATGTGCACAGGATTTTGATTTTCATCAAATATTCTCAAAATGACAGGTAGTTGGACTTTTCATTTATGCCCCCATATAGGATATATGGTTTGTCCGGCTAACTCCTCCTACAGTTTTTGAGCTATACCTTTTATATTTTGTAGACAGTTAGTACTTACACTGAAGGTGTGCATATTTTATGGATGTTGACTTTCAACAATTTTTTACAAAATTATGGATGCATGAACTTGGACAGATTTTGCTAAATCCATATAGGATATATGGTTTGTCTGGCTAACTCCTCCTACAGTTTTTGAGCTAGACCTTTTTTATTTTGTAGACAGTTAGTACCAACACTGAAGGTGTGCATGTTATATGGATTTTGATTTTCAACAATTTTTGACAAAATTATGCTTATATTAAAGTCATAATGAGACCGGAAGTAGACCTGTGGTATGACGAAATAGAATTGTTTGTTTATTACGACAAATTCTTTTTTATTTATTTTTATTTCCTTTAAAAAAACATTGTAAATATAATCTTCTAACGGAAACCTGAAAAAAAGAAAATATATATTCAAAATTAACCTTGAATTGGAATTAATATACTAAATATTAGTTACAGCTTTTAATAAAAACGAAAAATGTCATGTTCAGTTTACCTGTAATCTACTAACATCTGGTCTTACCTGTAATTAGTGGAGCATGTACCTACCCAAGTTTTATGGCTTCCCCAATAAACATTTGATCACTAGGATCACCGTGATGAAAATTAAAAAGGATTAAAAGTTAATCCTTTTCACTATCACCGACAATATGTCTATCACGGTGATTCATCACGGCATGTCTCTGACCGTACTGTATGTAAACAACGCTCCTTATACTTGCGGCTTCCTCCGCCACTAAAACTGACTGCCATGATATGGCTGAAATACTCCTGAAAATGGCACTAAGCCCCATTCAATCAATCAATCAATCAATCAATCAATCGAACATCACATTGTTAGGTACAGATTCATTTATTTCAGTCATTTCTGCTTGATGCTGAATAAGCAAAACATTGGTTTACCCTTTTGCAATTATAACCGCGGGGGCATTGTATGTGTCTTACAGACACAAACTAAGAGACAAACCCCTTTTAAAGTCTATGCATAAGTTTTCTACATCATACCCGATGAATAATATACCATTCCTTCAAATTAAGTTATATTGAAAATCCATTTTGGCTCTTCAAGACGTTTTCTTTGCATTATACCCCTACACATTCCTCAGAACCAAGCCAAAAGTTAAGGTAGTGAATTGGAATTGGGGGGAGGGGGGGGGGGGGNTGCACTAATTCTGATTTTACAAATTGCCTGTCTTATTTTGAAATCATTAAGAAATGTATATTTTTCTCTAATAAAATGTTCCTTGAATGTAAAATATGTACGGAGTTTTCCCTTTTTGTCTTCATTTATAATTTTTTTTTTTAATTATACCAATAACTAAGAAAACTATCACATACATTTTGTTTCACATTGTTACATAGAGTGCCTACATAGACATTAACATTTGATATACAAAATGTATTCATGCTATAAATCAATGACAATGTTATTTTTCTGATACAATGTATGTATTTGACATATGAACATGATAATCAATGATTCTTTCAACTTCTGAATGTAACTGAAATGTATTACACATCTACTTTCTTGACATTTGTTGATCAAGTGATTTCCTGAGCAAAAATGTTAATGTTATACTAATATTGATATTATTAGTGATGTCAATTACACAAAGAATAGATACTCAAGTACTCTGCAGTTTAACTGGGCAATGCTCTTGAAAGAACTCGGCAGTTTAACCAGACAATACTCAAGTGCTTTACAGAGAAATACTCTATTACACATACTCTGCAGTTTAACTCAAATACTTGGCAGTTTAACCATGTTATACTCAATTACTCTGCAGTTTAATCTGGCAATGTTGAAAAAGTACTCGCTTGCAAATATAGTAGCTGCCAAATATATGCCATCATTAAGTGTCAAGATTTATGATTAAGAAAACAAGACAGACAACAATTGAAAAGAAACAATTGAAAAGAAAACAAGTTTGCAGTCAGTGAGTGGGCTCAATGATTCATTTAAACTTCCAAGCAGTATTATTGGGGTTCATTATGAGGTTATTTGACCATGATTTATTGGATCATTATGTTAATATTTGATACTCAGGTATTTGAGTACTTGCTGACATCCTTTCTAATTATAGTATTTGAATTTCAAATAACGATAAAAAGGAGAAAAAAAGTTGGCTTTATGGCAATGTACACATTAAATTTGCTTAATGCTATCAATTTAATTACTGTGTTTGGTACTTATAGCTAATTTTAATCTGTCTTGATATAGGTCTTGGTCAGGATGGTACAATTCAGACAGCTCCCATGTCTTCCACAGATAAATTTACAGACATTCCCTCTGTAATAATAGTACCATTGCTGAGATTGACCAAATGTCAACATGGTGGTCTTATGTTAACGTCCTTTAATAAAGATATTGCATGTTTTGTAAACAAGGAGATACTTCTGTCAGAAATCAACTTACTAGGAGGTAAATGTTTTTCTAAGAGATTATGGTATTTAACGCTACTTTCAACAATATTTCAGTTTTATTATACAGCTATAATTTTAATCCAATCAAAAAGACCCATTTAAGACATGTGACCGTACATTATTTTTCCCCTATTGTACAACTGGAAGCCATATTGGACGTCCAATACGGAAAAAATACGGCTTCCGGTTGTACAATACGGGAAAAATTAACTTGTTTGATATTTAAAAGTTTGAGGAAAAAAAAGAAAGTTGTTTAGAAGAATTGTTTATCAGTTATTTTGCTGCTTTTAATTCATTTTTAGAGTTTACGGGATCTGTATTGATACAGAACATTTTACTAATTGTGACGAAATACTGTTGTGCAGTTGTTCTATTTAGACTGTATTAAAAGTTAAACATAAAATTGTTGTTATAGTATTGACCATTTCAGCTGTATAATAAATAGGTTATTATACAGTGTTATGTACAATATGGAAATGTATTGTACTCCTCCGTATTGTATTGAAAACCCGTATTGGACTTGACGCCTGCGGCGTCTCGTCCAATACGGGTTTTCAATGCAGTACAGACTCGTACAATATCTTTCCATATTGTACATAACAGTGTATAATAACCTATTAATATCGAAAATGTTTTTCAATTGATTCTTTTATGAAATGATGAGATAGAAATTCTGCCATAGCATTTGTTATTACTGGAATAAATATCACATTATACTTAAGAAAAAAAAAATACCTCGGTATCACAGTACAAAAAAATGTACTTAATTCTTTAAAAAAAAGAAAATATTGTTGATTATGAATATTGAATATCAAGCAATGCTGTTAGACAACTGTGACAAAAATTGCAGTGGCCAGTTGTGCTCCATAAAATAACAATTTGAGTAGCCCAGCAAAAATACTTGGGGTCCAATCACTGACTTTGCACATGAAATATTCAAAATTTCAGTAGCCAGGTGGGCTATTGTCTGAAAATGTTCAGGCACACAGGCCAAATTTCAGTGATCTTGCAGTCCTCGAAATGAAAATTTTAATTTACTGGTCTGAAGCAAAGTCTTGAATTTATTTTTATATAGTTCTAAATAAAAACTGGAAAATTTACTGGTCCAAGCAAAGTTTTACTGGTCTTGGGCCGGAGGACAGGCACTCATCGTGAGTACTGGTCTTGGGCTGGGGGCAGGTGCTCATCGTGAGTACTGGTCTTGGGCCGGAGGGCAGGCATTCATCGTGAGTACTGGTCTTGGGCCGGAGGGCAGGCACTCATCATGATTACAGGTCTTGGGCCGGAGGGCAGGCACTCATCGTGAGTACTGGTCTTGGGCCAGAGGGCAGGCACTCATTGTGAGTACTGGTCTTGGGCCGGAGGGCAGGCACTCATCATGAGTACTGGTCTTGGGCCGGAGGGCAGACACTCTTTGTGAGTACTGGTCTTGGTCCGGAGGACAGGTGCTCATTGTGAGTACTGGTCTTGGGCCGGAGGGCAGGCACTCATCGTGAGTACTGGTCTTGGGCCGGAGGGTAGGTGCTCATCGTGAGTACTGGTCTTGGGCTGGAGGGCAGGCACTCATCGTGAGTACTGGTCTTGGGCCGGAGGGTAGGCACTCATCGTGATTACAGGTCTTGGGCCGGAGGGCAGGCACTCATCGTGAGTACTGGTCTTGGGCTAGAGGGCAGGCACTCATTGTGAGTACTGGTCTTGGGCCGGAGGGCAGGCACTCATCATGAGTACTGGTCTTGGGCTGGAGGGCAGGTGCTCATCGTGAGTACTGGTCTTGGGCTGGAGGACAGGTGCTCATTGTGAGTACTGGTCTTGGGCCGGAGGGCAGGAACTCATCGTGAGTACTGGTCTTGGGCTGGAAGGTAGGCGCTCGTCGTGAGTACTGGTCTTGGGCTGGAGGGCAGGCACTCATCGTGAGTACTGGTCTTGGGCCGGAGGGCAGGCACTCATTGTGAGTACTGGTCTTGGGCCGGAGGGCAGGCACTCATCGTGAGTACTGGTCTTGGGCCGGAGGGCAGGCACTCATGGTGAGTACTGGTCTTGGGCTTCTAGGTTCTGTTAAATCTTATCCCTGGATAATATTTTTCCTAGTTACATATAAAGTAAGGAAAGATTTTTGTCTGATAGTCTGAATACATTTGTGTACATGTATTTTAGCTTTTCTACATGTTTTTACCAATTTCACACTGCTTGACAATTATATATGTTTTAATGTGGTTGTTTTTTTTGAAGAGATATAAAATTTCAGGCAGACAATCAAAAGTCACATAGATCTGCTGGCAACTAACTTTAACATGGCCATTATTATTTGAATTGAAGGTTCAATAATTGAAGTAGCTGATAAGAAACTAAAGGTGATTATAGGTCCTATTACAAAAGAGAGAAGACTTTTACCACAAACTCCAGGTATATCTGTATCAAAGAAACCTCCTCCTAAGCCAAGAAGAGGTGGAGACAACTCTGTAAGTATACACTGTTGAGTCATTTTACTTCGTGGGAAACCAATTTTTGTGGATTTCCTGAGTTAACCAATCCACAATTTTAGGAATTTAATGAAGGATAACATTTTCTTTCCATTTATGTGAACATTAGAAACAAGTAACACAATATCTTTATATTTATATTATATAATATTTGGAATTTATGAATTTAAGAACCAACAACTATTTCTTTTATGAGCAATGAGGCACACTTCACCATTATCAAGGGACAAGTCAAACACATCTCGTCCTGTTCAAGGTACTTGTCAATCACGCCTCACCCTGCTCAAGTTACAAAAAGTGTACGAGTCAAACACACCATACTTTCATTTGGATTTGATTGATGATAGGGCACTGTAGTTGTATAGAGGATTGATGATCTTAGACCACTAAATCGCCATTGCTACTCAAAATATGATATTCAACATTAGTTTCTTATTTTACCCCCACTCCACCGGAGGGGGTTATACTGTTTTTTTTTAACATTGCAAACATATATATACACCTACTTAAATTGTATTATATATGAATTGTCATACTTATAACACTCTTAAGAGAAGTAGATTACACTGTAGTACAAATTGTGAAACAATTCTTGACTTTAATTTTCAGACAGCTGAAAGTGAAGATAATAAAGACTGGTATCATGTACAACATCCATCTTTAGATCATGAATTACTCCAGCAGATGACATCATCTAGACAGGTTACTTTATATAAGCTTATTCATGTCGGATACAGTATCAAATGATAAAGTTGAAAAGTTTATGACCAACAGACATATCTGTATATCTTTCATGCATAAAGGCTTGTAGGTTCAAATAATTATTGAATTATTTAAGCAGATGACATCATCTAAACTGGCTACTTTTGTAAACAAATTTATATAAGATTTCTTGAATTTCAAGGGTTAGGGTTAAAGTGTTTTACGCCACGTTCAGCAATATTTCAGTTATTGTTAGTTGGTTGGTTTATGGTGAATAACGCCACTTTCAACAATATTTCAGGTATATCGTGGCAGTCAGTTTTATCATTGGTGAAGGAAACTGGAGTACCCGGAGAAAACCAACGACCTGTTGCAAGTTGCTGACAATATTTATCACATAATGTTGTATTGAGTATACCTTGCCATGAGTGGAATTCAAACTCATAACGTTAGTGATGATAGGCACTGATTGCATAGGTAGTTGTAAATCCAATTACCATACGATCACGACTATCACAGCCCCCACAAATTTGAAGGTTGAAGAATTAAGACCGAAAGGTAAATCTTACATGCACCAAGGCTTGTAGTTTCTAATGATTTATGAATGATCAAAATATTTATTGAATAATGATTTTGAATACTCCATTCATTTGGTTTAAATTCCGTCAGCTGACATTCTGTTCACTCTGATTATGTATGATTAAAATCATATTTACTCACTTCCACTTTCACGTGAGTATTTTTTTAATGACAGTCTTTCATGTTGAGTAAAACTCATATTGACACATATCTACTTTCTCTTACCTATCATGTAATAAAACAATTTCATTATTTTGTACCCATCAATGTAAATTTTTATGAACCTAAGGAACTAAGACTGACCTCAGCCTATGGCCTCTTTCAATATTAGTTTCTCAAGTCCATAAAACACATAGCAACCTCTGTAAAAGATTGGTCATTGTCTTTTCATTATATTTAAATTTTTGGTCAATTGCATTTTTATGACCAAAAAATCACATGCGTGTGTGATTGGGTGATTGTTCTTAATGCCAATTCAGCAATTTTTTCAGCAATATCATGGCAAGAACAAGTTAATTTTCAATGAGATGATGATGAGGTCTGCTTTGTACTAGACCAACACGCTTAGTTGGATTTTTATAGTGCTAGCTCACTGAAACAACAGTCTGCGGGTAGACATGTCACCCCACTTGGACACATTATCCTGATTCCAAGGCAACCAGTCTTTGCTCTTTCTCCTGAATGCTTAGCGGAGAAGCAACAAATACCAATTTATAGTCTTTGGTTTGAGCCGATCTGGGCTTGAACCCACGATCTACTGTACTCAAGGCGAGCATGCTAACCATTACATCACAGATGCAGTTAAATCACACACAGCTATTTTAAATATATATATATAATAATGATTTTAATACTCTATATTGTATTAAACTTGGTTACAGATTGGTGACTTGGCAGCTAGTTTCTTAACAAAACAGGTCAATGTTTACACAGACTCAAAATTATGTACAAAAATGACAGATGATATATTTAAATTCATGCAGGTAAGTCATCATTAAAATGACAGATGATATATTTAAATTTATACAGGTAAGTCATCTTTAAAATGACAGATGATATATTTAAATTTATACAGGTAAGTCATAATTAAAATGACAGATGATATATTTAAATTTATACAGGTAAGTCATCATTAAAATGACAGATGATATATTTAAATATATTATAGCTCACATAAAAATGTAAGGATTCTGATTGGATAACAAGCCGTATACATCCAGCTATGTATACGTCTGTAGCTGTATACATAAGACATATTTCTATCCCGTCGAGGGGTCCCTGTAGATTTCAGTCTTCTAAAAACGATAACAACATGGACGACAAAAAATTCCGCTTCACTGAATCAATAGCATAATACGGAAAAATACATGTATTTTTACCAAATTAAATGTTGTTTTTATACTCAAAATGGCTTTATGAACAAAAAAATATTATAACATATAATTCCGTCACAAATACCTGATCGATTCAGCAAACTCCTATGTTCCACGGCTGTACCATAACGTGATGAACATAATAATAAACAAAACGTTGCAAGAGCCTTGAAAACATTCGACGTCATGGGGCCACACCAAGGTTTTGTTTACATGTTGTTAACATTTAAATTATTGAAACTGTTTCGCAAACCCGTTGTTTTGTTTTGTGATATATTAATGTTATATTTATAAACTTTAAAAAATTTACTACATATGAAATTGTATTGATTTAGAAAGTTAATACAAGATTTTCCTTCATAAGAGACCTCATACATGTAAAATGACGTGATAAATATTTTGACGTCATTGAAGAAAGCATGTCAGAGGTACGGAAAGGGACATCTAGAAATATGAAAAATGAAAATAAAAGACGCAAATATATTCAATACAGTTGGGTTCTGTATTTAAAAAAAACAATGGTTAAATCCGTAATAAAAATGTATATCTGTTATTCAGCTATCAAACAGGGTATATAATGTGACATTCCCAGCTTATAAAAATATGATGATCATGATGATGATATATATAACGCCACAAGTCGAAAGAATACAGTATTTTAGAAACGGTATATCGCTAAGACATTATTATTTTAGAATTATAGAAAACCAAGTTCTGTTTTTAACTGATATTTAATTTGAATTACAAAACATAAAAATCATGCAAAATTTTTCTCTTTCTCTTCGATAAAAATTTATGTATCGAAAATTCCAAATTAGTTTGGCGTTTCCATACGGCACTGGCATCGTTTTTGTTGTTGTTTTTTGGGTTTTTTTTTCCCTTTCTTCCTTAAATATGAAGATGTGAGCTATAATATAATAGTTATTCCGGTCATAGACAGGGTATATAATGTCACATTCACGGCTTATAATTTATATTCCATTCGCCTTCAGCTCGTGGAATATAAATCGTAATCCGTGAATGTGACATTATATACCCTGTCTAAGACTGGAATAACATATATTATACAGGTAAGTCATCATTAAAATGACAGATGATATATTTAAATTCATACAGGTAAGTCATCATTAAAATGACAGATGATATATTTAATTTTATACAGGTAAGACATAATTAAGGTTATTCTAACAAACAGTTTTGATACATGTTTATCTGGACTAAGTAAATTAATTAAAATCAACTTGAATTGTATAATAGTTTGAAGGCCACTTTAAAAAAATGTTTTTTGGGTAGGTCTAGTTGTATGAAAGGAGCTATCCAAGATACCTCCAAATTGTCAATACTTCTATATTTTAAGAAAGAAATACATGTAGTCTGCATATAAACCAAAATTATAAATAAAAAGTTTAAACAGTGATGGTCAACCATTCCATTCCATCAATATCAACAAAGCGAACAATCACTTCTCACCTAAAATCACTGGAGAGAGAGCGGCACAAAAAGGTGGCTTGGTAAGACTAGTTAATGGGATCTCAATCCTCCCCCACCTTAAACTAGTTAATGAGATCTCAACCCTCCCCCTCCTGAAACTAGTTAATGGGATCTCAACCCTCCCCCACCTTAAACTAGTTAATGAGATCTCAATCCTCCCCTCCTGAAACTAGTTAATGGGATCTCAACCCTCCCCCTCCTGAAACTAGTTAATGAGATCTCAACCCTCCCCCTCCCGAAACTAGTTAATACAATATTCAAGGTATACAATAACTTGTAAATATAATCCTGTTATCCACAAACCTCGATGTTGATAAATGATATTGACTTTGAAATAAATAAAAACAACATATAACATTTTGATTGTCATTTCTTTCAGATTCTATGATTAACAAAGACAAAATTAACACTTTATAGATGTTTAGCACCTTTATCAATTTTTCTAGCTGTTTTCATTTTATTAAGATATTATATAACAAGAATGCAAATTCCATACTTACAGATCTTTGTTTTATCAAGAGTTACTTCCCTTTGCAGCATAGCACCAATGCAGAATGAAAAATGTTATAAATAAATTGTTTTATGTCACCAGGAAATAGTTGAATACCAGAAACATATTGTGTTTGGTTACTTAAAAGAGGTCACCACTTATCTAGATGAAATGCCAGAATCAGAAAGAGACAGACCATTGCATGCTCCAGCTATAAAACTTCTTGTTGAACTGCTCAGACAGATATTGGTATGTTTTACGATTATAAACTGATTGAAAACAAGTACCTGTAATTCAATAGAATAATATTTTTCATCTGAAAATTAAAATTTAATGCTAATACAGTCAAATTTTGTTATTGAAGTCAAAGGGTTTGGACAATATTACTTTGAGTGAGTGAATGATTGTTGTTTAACACCAAATGAGGAATTTGTCAGCTATATCATGCCGAGAAAAAGTTAAATTCGATGAGATGATGATGTCCCCTTTGTACTAGACCAACACGCCTAGTTAGACTTTTATAGTGCTAGCTTACAGTTAACGGGTAGACATATTGCTTAACTCTGACACATTATCCTGATTCCAAGTCTACCAGTTTTGTTCTTTCTCCTTCATGTAGCGTGACTATGGGGAGAAGTGATAAATATCAATTTTATAGTCATTGGTTTGACTCAGTCGGGGATCAAACCAACAAACTACCAAACTGGAGGTGAGCATACTAACCAGTACACCACCGATTCAATCGGGGATCAAACCAATGAACTACCAAACTGGAGGTGAGCATACTAACCAGTACACCACCGATTCAGTCGGGGATCAAACCAATGAATTACCAAACTGGAGGCGAGCATAGTAACCAGTACACCACCGATTCAGTCGGGGATCAAACCAAAGAACTACCAAACTGGAGGCGAGCATAGTAACCAGTACACCACCGATTCAGTTGGGATCAAACTAATGAACTACCAAACTGGAGGGGAGCATACTAACCAGTACACCACCGATTCAATCGGGGATCAAACCAATGAACTACCAAACTGGAGGGGAGCATACTAACCAGTACACCACCGATTCAGTCGGGGATCAAACCAATGAACTACCAAACTGGAGGTGAGCATACTAACCAGTACACCACTGATTTATTCGGGGATCAAACCAAGGTGAGCATACTAACCAGTACACCACTGATTTATTCGGGGATCAAACCAATGAACTACCAAACTGGAGGGGAGCATACTAACCAGTACACCACCGATTCAGTCGGGATCAAACCAATGAACTACCAAACTGGAGGGGAGCATAGTAACCAGTACACCACCGATTCAGTTGGGGATCAAACCAATGAACTACCAAACTGGAGGTGAGCATACTAACCAGTACACCACCGATTTATTCGGGGATCAAACCAACGAACTACCAAACTGGAGGTGAGCATACTAACCAGTACACCACCGATTCAGTCGGGATCAAACCAATGAACTACCAAACTGGAGGTGAGCATACTAACCAGTACACCACCGATTTATTCGGGGATCAAACCAACGAACTACCAAACTGGAGGCGAGCATACTAACCAGTACACCACCGATGCAGTTTGATATTACTTTGAAATATCCAACCATTCAAGTTCTTCATGATTAATTAAGATGAATGCTACTACAAAACGAATACATTTTTACTTCTAGTTATACAAGGAAATGACTTGCCGGGTTTTGATGCAACAAATTTCTACTATATTATTTGTATATTTATATAAGCGTATTGAGTTTTGAGATTAGCCGGTCAGAATTCTAGTTTTACTGGCATTTACCAGTTTGGTTGGCATCACAGAGTTCCATGAGCAACTGAGAAAAAAGTATGGGCATTTTCTGTAAAATATTTAAATTAACAGAAAATGACAAAATAACTTTAAATTATAGTTATGGTATAGTAAGGAATGCTTATTTCCCTATCTGTTTTTGAGGTTAGTATATTGCTGGTACAAATATGAGAACACATTTTTAAATTAAGATGAATGTTTTATTTTCAGGATCCATTGTCACATGTTGTCCTATGTCTTCAGTTGCTAAGGAAGTTCAGCCATTTTCCTCAGAATCTACCAATCATAATCAAGTGTAAGGCAGCGACTGCTGTGATGGGTTGTATGGCTGTATACTTAAATGAGGAAGATGTACAATTGAATTGTCTTGACATACTTGCCAAAATAACAACTTTTCAATATCAACTGACAGAAAAGGTGAATAATTTTCTTAGTACAGAATTTTTCTTACAAGAGCTCTATGTCTAAGACATATTTCTTAACTGACAGAAATGATGCATCTTTACTTAATACAGAATTTTTGTACAAAAATATACCAAGAGTCCCATTTCTAAGAAAGAAGCCATCACTCAGTATAGAATTTTTTACCAAAAGTTTCATGTCTATAACATATTCCTCAACTGACAAAAAAAATTCATCTATAAAAAGATTGGCCTTTAGATTGTTAAAAGATAGAAAAAACAATGTTTTGTATTTAGACAGTCAAACTGAAAACATATATTTCCACAATATTTGTGTTTTCAGGTACAAATTAGAGAAACAGGGTTAGAAATGATTATAAGAGCTATAGATCATCACACGGATCATGAAGATATTTTACAATCTGCATGTCGTTGTTTAGCAAACCTTACAGCTTCACTACAAACAACACTAGACTCCTGGTTAGACATAAGTAAGTCTTTATTTAAACAAGATGAATGTGGTGACAAAATAAACAGTGACTGTAGCTCCTTCAGAAGTGGAAATCATTTCACATTTGTTATCTACAAAAATGTATATGAATTATTTTTATGCCCCCGCTCGACGAGAGTCGGGGTATATAGGGATCCTCATGTATGTCTGTCTGTCCGTTCATCACACTTTTGGTTTCCTGATGATAATTAAAGTACTGCTCAACCAAATCTTTTCAAACTTTAAAGCAATGCTGTGGACCATTAAATACAGGTTAAGTTCGATTACGGTGTATTTCACATTTACCGTTCCTGAGTTATGGCCCTTTTTCTCTTAGAAAATAGGGACTTTTTGGGTTTCCGGATGATATTTAAAGTATGGCTCAACCAAATCTTTCAAACTTTAACACAATGCTGTGGACCATTAAATACAGGTTAAGTTCGATTACGGTGTATTTCACATTTACCGTTCCTGAGTTATGGCCCTTTTTCTCTTAGAAAATAAGGACTTTTTAGGTTTCCGGATGATATTTAAAGTATGGCTCAACCAAATCTTTTCAAACTTTAACACAATGATGTGGACCATTAAATACAGGTTAAGTTCGATTACGGTGTATTTCAAATTTACCGTTCCTGAGTTATGGCCCTTTTTCTCTTAGAAAATAGGGACTTTTTAGGTTTCCGGATGATATTTAAAGTATGGCTAAACCAAATCTTTTCAAACTTTAACACAATGCTGTGGACCACTAACTACAGGTTAATTTCGATTACGGTGTATTTCACATTTACCGTTCCTGAGTTATGGCCCTTTTTCTCTTAGAAAATAGGGACTTTTTAGGTTTCCGAATGATATTTAAAATACCGCTCAACCAAATCTTTTAAAACTTTAACACAATGCTGTATACCATTAAATACAGGTTAAGTTTGATTATGGCGTATTTTACATTTACTGTTCATAAGTTATGGCCCTTTTTCTCTTAGAAAATAGGGACTTTCTAGGTTTCCGGGTGGTATTTAAGGTACGACTCAACCACAATGCGATGTGCCATAAAATACAGATTAAATTTGATTATGGTGAAATTTACGTTTACCGTTCATGAATTATGGCCCTTTTTCTCTTAAAAGATAGGGACTTTAAAGGTTTCTGGATGAAAATTTGGAATGCGGGGGTATCTGTGATCACCAGATCAACTTACTCTAGTTTGTAATTGAAAATAAAAAGTGTTTTACTGCAATGGTCGACACTACAACAACACAAGCTGCTCTTCTGTCATACATCAAACTTCTAAACACTGAAATGACATCAACAGAACATTGAAATATAGGGACAGGCACCAAAATGTTGTAGGATTAAACCAGTTAATGAGGGTCTCAGTATTGCTCCCTTGACACTTATATATCTAGTGGCCAAATAGAAATAAAATTATATTTATTGTAATTTATGGCAAAACATAAATTTTCTGGTCTAGGGGAGACAACTCTATTCGACTCTTCAATTAACTTCAATTACGTACATCATGATTGACAGCTATTAAAATACATCTGGGCAGCCTCAGTTTCATTACATTAATTTGATCAGTGGCTGAATATCCATTTTGTTTTGAAGAAAAAGAAAAGGGAATTTTAACCTTTATACAACATTTTTACAAGGTACTATTTGAACAAATTTACTAAGATATTATTTTGCTTCGTTGAAATATATTTTGAAATAAGAAACTTGAAAGGAAGAAGCTATTTAAGTTGAACTGAAAAACTTTCTAAAGTAATACGTAATCACTCGGTTCGACACAACACAAGTGTCAGAAAAAATCGAACACTTTGTGTATTGCAAAGAATACACTAAATTTTCCAACAATTTTGTTATATATATTATAAGAATTGCTGTCTACGATATTTATTTCTTTGTGACCGTTGGAAGTTGATGATGTTGATTATTGTGTCGCCTGCGTTACGCAGAGGCAACATATAGGGATTACTAGTCGTCGTCGGCGTCACAAAATAATTTCTGTCACATTTTTCTCAGGAACCACACAGGCCAGCTTCTTGATATTTGGCACAGAGCATCAGTATGGAGAACTGTATCGTGTAAGACAGTTTCGAATCTGCCGCATGTCCACTTCCTGTTTGACGGAGCTTAGAATATTTTTGATATCGAAATAATTTCTGTCACATTTTTCTCAGGAACCACACAGGCCAGCTTCTTGATGTTTGGCACATAGCATTAGTATGGATAACTGTATCGTGTAAGACAGTTTCGAATCTGCTGCCTGTCCACTTCCTGTTTGACGGAACTTAGAATATTTTTTATATCGAAAAATTTGTCATAAAATAATTTCTGTCACATTTTTCTCAGGAACCAGACAGATTAGCTTCCTGATATCTGGCACAGAGCAACAGTATGGAGAACTGTATCGTGTAAGATAGTTTCGAATCTGCCGCATGTCCACTTCCTGTTTGCCGCAACTTTATATAGAAAAATTTGTCACATTTTCCCCAGGAACCACACAGGCTAGCTTCCTGATATATGACACAGAGCATCAGTATGGAGAACTGTATCGCATGTCCACATCCTTTTTGATGGAACTTAGCTATAGATTATTTTTATTCGCATGATAATAACTCATCCTTCAAATAATTCATCATGTCAGAATAAATTGTAATTTTCATAAACTTCATCAGTCAAAACTAACTATATCACAAAATTTAGAATAATATACTTTTTCATCATGATGTTACTTTTAATGATGAAGTAATCTAAAGAAAATAAGTTCGCAGGTGACACATGTCTTCCCTGGAAGACTTACCACTAAGTGTAACATGGCGAAGGGACGCTATAGTAAATAGTATTTGGGTCAAATCTAAACCGGAAGTGGCGTTTGTAAACAAACAATGGCTAGTGGGAATGGGAAGCTCACATGTCAACAGACTGAGACATTATATATAAATATTCCAGTATTACATAATTTTGATTTTGGAAATGACCCAAGTGTCACGTTATTTGGTACATGTATAGGAGGCAGACAAATTTACAATAACAGTCACTGTCAACAATATGGGAACATCAGATTTCTAATGTGATTCCATCACACATTATTGTGCATTTGGGAGGAAGCGATCTAAATAATGAAGAACTGTCAGAAAAATTTGCAGAGGAGACAGTACTAAAAATAATTTCGTACTGTGGCATGTTGAAGCAGAGACATTCAATACAGCAAGTAACAATTATGCAACTTTTACCAAGAACGGAAACATGCCATATACCTCACAATATTTACCATAACATGGTTGTTCATACCAATAGTTTCCTTAAAAAAAAACTTAAAACAATTCAAAATGTCAAGTACTGGAATATAAAGGGCATGAAGAATAGTCCTGTCAATCTTTACATTGCTGGAGAAATGGTCATTTATTATAAAATGACGATAAAGATATCACCTAATACAAACATAATACAAACACTACAATCAATTGTCAGAAACAATAATAATGTGTTTGACTTAATAAATGATCAATGTAAACAATAACACAAAAATATCTAAACTACTAGACAATATGTATCGTATAGATTGAGCACAAGCAAATTGTCTCTGTGTGAATGATACCTCCCATCCACAACATACATAATACAAAATAGTAAAACCTGTTGTTCTTATATATCAAATACAACATTCTCTTCCTACTATTGGTTGTCAGGATAACAATACGTTGCCGATTTGTTTATGACAACTAAATATTTACTGACAGATATATTTTTTTATATCTACTTTCATTTTATTTATCTATACTGTGTTTCTTAAGCAACCATCTTATTGTGAACATTAAACAGATTACTACTGACCTTCAATTGCTATAAATAGATAAGCCTATTTCTTTGTATTGTACAATGTATAGTAAATGTATCATTTTAGTATACAACAGTGATTCTGGGGTAGAAGACAGTATAACTACGTATGAATGTTTACTGAAGCATATCTTTAAACACGCCACACCTACAGTACAGAAAGTATTACAACAATATGGAGATAACATCGGAATAAGAACAGAAGGAAGAAGATTCTTGTACAATCTGTCAAAGATGACACAGATATTGTAAGTTAATCTGTACAATCTGTCAAAGATGACACAGATATTGTAAGTTAATCTGTACAATCTGTCAAAGATGACACAGATATTGTAAGTTATTCTGTAAGTTAGTCTCATAAGAGTCAGTACGTTAGTATCATAAGAGTCTGTAAGTTAATCTCATAGCAGTCTGTAAACTAAATTCATTAGAGTCTGTAAGTTAATCTCATAACAGTCTGTAAACTAAATTCATGAGAGTCTGTAAGTTAGTATCATAAGATTCTGTAAGTTAGTCTCATAAGAATCAGTACGTTAGTATCATAAGAGTCTGTAAGTTAATCTCATAGCAGTCTGTAAACTAAATTCATTAGAGTCTGTATGTTAATCTCATAACAGTCTGTAAACTAAATTCATAAGAGTCTGTAAGTTAATCTCATA
>MJUT01061430.1:366022-388306 GCA_002080005.1 Gigantidas platifrons
CTGTATATCATTGGTCATTAATTACGACTGCCTCGGTGGTGTAATGATTAACATGTTTGTCTCCAGTGCTGTATATCATGGGTATGATCCCTGGTTGGGTCAAACCAAAGATTATAAAATTGGTGATTGCTGTTTGTTTCTCCTCTAAGTACACGACATTAAGGAGTAGGAGCAAAGACTGGTTGGCTCTTAATTAGGGTAATGTGTCCTAATTGAGCAACATGTCTTCTTGTTGACTGTTGTTTCAGTGAGCCAGTGCTATAAATATTCAAGTCTAGTATAAAACAAATATCATCATTTGCTTAATTTGTTCTCCCCATGATATAGTCGTCATATGGCTCACCTGAGTTGAATAAGAGTGACTCAGTCACTTACACACTAATTACAGAACAAAGAAGAATAGAAGAATGTTGGTTGTGTCTGATGATGATGAAGTGGAGATTGAGGAAGATAATGGTGATCAGACTAATGAGAACCTTGTAACACCAACAGTGCTGACACCTACAAAGAAATCTGATATTGAAACTAAAAGTATTCTACGCAATCAATGTGAAAAATCTCCAGATGTTTCACATCAAGTTCATTTTGTTGATGACGAATCTGTTACAAGTTTTACTAGTTCTGACGAGGACAGTGACGGGAACGATTATACTGACCTTGTCAAACGCAAGGAAGCAGGTGGCGCTGTCATTGAAATTACAGAAACCAGAAAGTTAACAAAGACTGAAATTCGAAATTTCAAAGTTCAACATGCATCAGATTTAGAACTTCTGTCATCATTAGAGTGGTCTATAGAAGCTGAGGCATGTGATGGATTAGAACAGAAGGAAGTAGACAATTCTAAACATGATTCATCAGACAGTGAACTAGAACATTTTGAAGAGTTACAAACGTTAGCTGAAAATACTAGTCAGTTACTTAATATTGAAGACAAACTAGACTCGTCTACTGAATCAACTTTAACTACGAGTGTTACCAGTAATATAGAAGAAAATGACGATAGTGTTGAAGAAATCGTAAACTTAGATAATCAACAAACTTTAACTACGAGTGTTAACAATGATACAGAAGAAAATGACGCAATCGTTGAAGAAATGGTAGACTTAGATAATCAGGAAACTTTAACTACGAGTATTAACAGTAATATAGAAGAAAATAACACAAGTGTTGAAGAAATGGTAAACTTAGATAATCAGGACACTACAAATGTCACTGAATTAAATAGTCAACAAAATAGTTCAGAAAATCTTGTCTCATGTACAAATAATAAGACAGAACAGGATATTGAAGATATTCCAGAATTTCCTGACAGCTTTTCTGTTTCTGATGTTGAAATATTATCCAATGTTATTAGAATGAAGGTAATTAATGCTCCCTGGTTATATTAAACCTTGTTGTTTTGAAATTCAGTAATCAGCCATATACATTGTGTAATTTACTTTGAACTAGATTTGTGTAACCCGTGAAATAACATGAATACACCAGTCTTCATTTCAAGCTTATCGTTCAGCAATTTATCAATTTATATTTTTCCTGAGTTTCATTTCTTTTATTATTTGAAATTGTTAAAAGTGTTTTAGACACAATGACTATTAAATACATATGATTCCAATAATAAAACACATAAGAAAGTTTCCTGAAGCACAATGATAGTACTGTTATTTATCATTATTTAAATTTTACAGGTCGTCCAACATGTAAGCTGTCTGGTGATTGGTGGAAATGATTCTCAAGCTTTAAAAGATATTGATTTCTCCATATTGGTATTACTGGAGAAGGCAGAAGCTCCCAGGGTACTAATAGATTATACAAATCAACAGTATGATGCCAGTAAAACACTACTAGATGTAGATACAGCCTTCTTAATAAGTCTTGTTGATGCTATTAGATATACGTAAGTCATTTTGTTTTCATGACGTTCAACAAAGCATGTACTTGTCAACCTCTATAGGTACAAAAGGTGGTGTTTGAATATAGTTTAAACTATAATTTGCCATTCAGATAACCAGTATAAGACCATGATTTGTTTTTCAGACACTAGACTGCTGCTCAATTTTACTATGTATCCAGATTCACTTTATTTCAACCAATGAAATTGAAACAGACAAAATCTTGTTATTGGGTTCAGTTACCAACTGTAACAAAAAAAACCAAAGAGTGGAATCAAACATAATGTTTGAAGTTAACTATAGATTAACCAATGAAAATGAAGCATGCAAATTCTTGCCAGTGGGTTCAGTTACAGTCTGTGAAAAAAGTTCAACAGTCAAATCAAACAGATTTTCTAAAGTTGCATTGTATCCAGAGTTCACAAAATTGATCAGTCCTGTCAATCATGACCAGCACCATTTGGGCAAGTTTTGCTAAGGAATGACACAAGATTTATATTTTGCAGTAGAAAATTAATGAGGACTGACATTTTTTCGCTAGGACCACCAAACCCATATACAATTTAGTGAACCCTGTGTATCAGATGTTAATGATGAGGACTGTATATTTAAGAAATGATTTTAATCAGATTGATAAATTGATGCCTTACAGTAACGTTTAACTTTAGTGTCTGTTTATTCTGTGGCCTTTTACCAGCATAATTTACTTCTGAAAAATAGATTAACCTGAGGAAAGAACATGCTTAGATCTGTTAAATATTGGTTAAATTTAGAGGAATTCTGTCCACTGCTGTTAGTTCAGTGTTGAAAGGAAGGAAATAACAAGAAAACAAGAGATGTAATATTATCTATATATATAACAGTAAATATCTATCATTCAAAATCATGCAAATCTTATAAAACTATATCACTGTCAAATTGTACTAAAGAACATTTTAATTTTATATTGAGAATAATATAAAACTCTACATATAATCAATGTTCTTGAGAATAGAGGTGCCTGTCGTGATCTTATTGTAGTTGTATTTACAACTACCTGTGCAATCAATTCTTATCACCACTAAAGTGAGTACGAATCCTGTACTCGATACAACATTATGTGATAAAGTTTGTCAGTGACCTGCGACAAGTATGTGGTTTTCTTCGGGTACTCCGGTTTCCTCCACCAATCAAACCGACTGCCACGATATAACTGAAATATTGTTGAAAGCAGTGTTAAATGCCATAGCCCTATATTGAGAATATTAATTCTCCTTCTGAAGTACCATATTGAAGTATATGCAAATTGTTATCTGTTCTTTAAGATGAACATTTGGTTGTGGACTGTGTAAACAAGATTTAAAAATTTGTAAAAATTTTAAGATTTTGTTTTGTAGGTCACTGTTACCAGATTTGTTAAGAAAGTCATTATTAGATGTTGTTGGTGGATTACAGGAAAATAAGAAAACATTTGTAACACATGTGGCTGTATCGTGTGTCAAGTCAGCATTTACTAATGATACCTTACTGCCAATAATTACAGGTGAGATATTGAGAGTACTTACTGCCAATAATTACAAGTGAGATATTGAGAATACTTACTGCCAATAATTACAGGTGAGATATTGAGAATACTTACTGCCAATAATTACAGATGAGATATTGAGAATACTTACTGACAATAATTACAGGTGAGATATTGAGAATACTTACTGCCAATAATTACAGGTGAGATATTGAGAATACTTACTGCATATAATTACAGGTGATATATTGAGAATACTTACTGCCAATAATTACAGGTGAGATATTGAGAATACTTACTGCCAATAATTACAGGTGAGATATTGAGAATACTCACTGCCAATAATTACAGGTGAGATATTGAGAATACTTACTGCCAATAAGTACAGGTGTGATATTGACAATACTTAATGCCAATAATTACAGGTGAGATATTGAGAATAATAAGACAGAGGTTGGGAATTTTTAAATAATTTATTGCAAAGGAAAAAACCTTTTCTGTGTATCAGTTGGTGTTGTCCTGTGTATTTAAATAATGAACTGTCCCATTGAATAGCTACAATGCATATTGTCCTTTTGTAGAGTTCATCCAATTGGAAGTTTGAATTTCTCAATGAGAATTCAATCATTCATTGATAAATGTTACTGAACAAAAAATAAACTCCTAGTGATGGCAATGTAATATTTATGGTCAATATTCATACATAATATATAGGTGAGATTCTAAAAGGAAAGTTTAAACACCAATATCAACAAATCAAACTATCACCTCTCACCACTAATCATTGAACACAAAGAAGACCATGACATATCACATGGGAAATGTAGGTCCTAGCTTGGGAAAGCTACAAAAATGTGCCAAGATAAAAATGTAGGTCCTAGCTTGGGAAAGCTACAAAAATGTGCCAAGATAAAAATGTAGGTCCTAGCTTGGGAAAGCTACAAAAATGTGCCAAGATAAAATCAGCTTATGAGATCATAACCCTCCCTGTCTTGATAATTGAATCTCCAAAGCAGATAAACAAATTATAAAAAACATGTTTAGATCTGCTACCACTCAAACAGATCACATACTATCCTGAAAACTATTGACAACATAAACATACAGTATGATAGCAGGGTTAATGAATGTTCTTAGTTAACACACTACAAATTAGGCAGATAGAATATGTATTCATTTAAGAAATAAATCATGGAAGCCAGAATGTGTTGGGAGTTTTAACATGGATTAGCAGATATTAGTATTTTATCCTGAGCCAGAAGCGAGGGATAAAATTTACTAGTGATTGCCAATCCATGTTAAAACTCAAAACACATTCTGGCTTCTATGATTTATTTCGATTCTGATATGTCTAAGAGTACAAATAATGTAGTATACTTTGATTGGAAGACGGTAATTTATATTTACGCTTGCGGAAAATGTTGCACACAATTTATGCTGCCAATGGAAAAGTCAGTCACATTCACCGGCGCATGTGCTAATGAGATTATACCAAATGGATAATTCGCTCGTTTGTTAACAAAGCAAAAGAAGGAGGTCATGTATAAGTATTAATAGATTAGGCCATGCAAAGTTAATTACTTGGTTCTCAGGCCCTTTTTTGTCAAAATTGATGATGGAGGGCGGCATTTTTTTTATCCTTTTACTGCTGTAAAAAGTGATGAGGGAGGCATTTTTTCTTCTTTTTTTTTTGTGAAAAATATGGCGACGTATAAATCTTTTCATTACTTTATTGAAAATTTCAATTTTATTTCTTCCGATGGTGACAGAAACATCACAAGTGGTTAATTTTTATGGAAACGTCCAATCCGCTGGTCCCAACGTACCATTTTTTATCTCCGTAAACAATTATTATGTTTCCTGGTAAAACTGGCAAACATTTGTGCCGAATATTTGCACAGAAACGATTGACATTTTGTCTAAATGTCAAACGGAAACACGTTTTTTATTTATACATTGTCATAACGATGCTTTAAATCTCATTTAAGCATGATGCGTCTTAAAGCGTTTCACCGACCACGCGATATAAGAGAAAAACGGATGCGGTTGTTTTTTCCGTACGGACAGCGCTACCGCATTTAAATTTTTTTTTTTACTATTTTTGCAAAAAAATCGGCAATGCGGCGACGAATTTCCAAATGCGGGCGGGCCTGAGAACCAAGAAATTAAATTTGTATGGCCTTAGAAGGTATAGTGTAATAAACCATGTATAAATTGTAATAATATTTTATGACTCCTATCATTCCAGAAGAGACATTTACTAAAACGATGAAAACCAGTCTTCAGTCAGTGGTACAAAACTCCAAGCATTTGATGGACATCATGGAAATATTAGGATAACTTTAAATCGTTGACTGCCAGACTATCATCATACACAGAGTCTCTATTTGTGTCTGAATCCAGTAATATTAACTTGACATCAGTAAAAGAAATATAGGGTCTAACACTGGGAGAGGTGCAAGATTAATAGGTTCTTACACGAGTCTCTATTGAAGATCTGGGATTTCTTCCACCAGTGTGAAAAGACGTAGAATTTCTCACACGAGTGGCAGAAATCCCAGATCTTCAATAGAGATGAGTGTAAGAACCTATTTCTTCCGTTTTTAACAATGTTTACATTTCGGCCCCGAAACTAGATCACCACGTGCTAGGAGAGAAATTTGCATAATTGTGATACGTTTATGTAAAGTTCGGCACCGTGTACACATGCATGAACTCCTGAAAAGAACCGTTTAATCCTTATAATTCTTCAATGCAATACTGGACATAAAAAATATATTCTTGCATATTCCTGGTCTAAAAATCACAAATTAATATTAATATTAATATTGTTGACGACGTTGGCACATTAACAACATGATGTCATATGAAGACTTTAAGCTTAAAACGTAAAGATCACACATCATTAGGCTTGGTGTACGCTTCAATTTTGATAAAATTTAACTAAAAGATGTTTGCAAGGTAGGCATTTTAATTATTTTTGTGTATTGTTGTAAATATGGCTTTCAATCTGACACTATCGATATACATTATAAAGTACACTACTTTCTTTCATTGAAACAATCTGATTGGTCAATTCATCCATGACAGACATGGTCGTGTGACCCTGTCTGTCATAGTAAATACACAAAAACGGAAGAAAGTAAAATCTGTGACACCCGAGGGTAAGATTTAAATCGTATCGGACGAGGCTTTTCTGAGTCTGATACGATTTAAATCTTACCCTCGGATGTCACAGATTTTACTATCTTGCACCTTTTACGGTGTTTGACTCTTTTTCTCACCCCTTTCCACCGTGTCAATGTTTGTTTACCTATTGTGTAGTTTGGGGCATTAATTTGCGAACCGTATCACAGGACCAAAATGTCACGTAATAAAATAAAACAAGATTTTCATTTTACAACTTTAAAGAGGTTCAAAATAATAAAGTTAACAAACTTGTGATAGATTCTACAATAACAAAATCTTGCACCTTTTACGATGTTTGCCTCTTTTTCTCATCTCTTGCTATCGTGTCAATTATTTGTTTACGTTAAGAAAATATAGAGTGCTCTCCCTTGTTAGGTAACTTACATAAATAAAAAAAATTACCTCCCTTTGACCAACATTTAGCAACTCTTTTACAGGCATTTATTGCTGTTGTAGTAGCATTTAATAATATATTGTGAAATACATTTGAAATACTGCCAAGACACTATAAATCAACAATTTAATTCAACAATGGAAAACAATTTTGCGGGAAAAAACGGTGTGTAGCTTGTCTTACCCTGGAGCCGGGGTAAGATAGAAAAATCTTTTTCACCTAAATTAACGGACTACTTTATCCAAGGGATGAGAAATAGCATTCTATGGTAAAATACATCAAACAACAAACCAGCTAATTGATGGATAACATTGTTATCTTTGATTTTTACTTAATTCCAATAATGAAAACATATTGGAGCCAATCAGATTTGAAATGAATTATTCAAGAGAATGAAGAATTTTCTTTTAAGTGTCCCACTGGTGATGAGTAGAGAGTATCAGAGTATGATCAAACATAGGTTACCATGGTGATGAGTGGAGAGTATCAGAGCATGATCAAACATAGGTTACCATGGTGATGAGTGGAGAGTATCAGAGCATGATCTAACATAGGTTACCATGGTGATGAGTGGAGAGAATATCAGAGCATGATCAAACATAGGTTACCATGGTGATGAGTGGAGAGTATCACAGCATGATCAAACATAGGTTTCCATGGTGATGAGTGGAGAGTATCAGAGCATGATCTAACATAGGTTACCATGGTAATGAGTGGAGAGTATCAGAGCATGATCAAACATAGGTTACCATGGTGATGAGTGGAGAGTATCAGAGCATGATCTAACATAGGTTACCATGGTAATGAGTGGAGAGTATCAGAGTATGATCAAACATAGTTTACCATGGCGATGAGTGGAGAGTATCAGAGCATGATCTAACATAGGTTACCATGGTGATGAGTGGAGAGTATCAGAGCGTGATAAAACATAGGTTACCAATGATGAATTCTATCTAAATCATTTCTTATCAGTTTACAGATAAGAAATTCCATCATTTGGACATGAAAAAATTGTGACTGAAAATAGCAATTAACATTGATTTATTACATTTTAAAAATTTTGCTAATTCTAAGGACTGTAGTGTTAATTTTGTTATGATCTATCAGGTATTTTTTCTTTAAAAAATCTGTTAATCTGTTCACACAAGAAGCAATATTCTAGATTGTGTAAATGGATTTTTTTTAATTAATGCATTTCTGTTAGTTATTTGTTTTTTATTGATGCAATATATATATAAAAAAAATGTCAGAAATGGTGCTGAAGTCAGTCAACATATACATTATGATTCAGTAATTATGATTTATGTTGAATTATAAAAACACACATTATATTTTGTTATTATTTTATAATCTGTTTTAGTTTCTGACAATGAAATCTTATAATATCTTTGTTAATGTTAAAAATGAAAGAAAAGAATACAACTCAATTTCATTTTTGTTGCCTTTCAAAATTAATTTTTTTTTGCATTTGTCAAACTAATCATGCTCCTTAAATTTCACGAATTATTAGGAACTATAAATAATTCTGAATTTAGAATTTTGATTCTAAGTCAAGTTCAATCATTCCATAACAATGTGGTTATTATTTAATGTTACTGTTACAAGTGAAAGTTATTCAAATTTATAAAACACAGATATTATGAGTATCTAGTGTACTTGTTTATTTACTGCCATTATAAATGTGTTAATACTTACCTTCTTTAAGTTAATAAATCCATTTGTACTGTGATATTTCATTGTCTTTCCTGTCAATTGTTTATTTTGTAATCAGTATATATAAATACACTATTCTATTGTAATTTGTTTATTTTTTATGTATATTTTTATAATTGGATGTTATCTTTTGCACATTATTTTTCATCTAATTTTAATTCCCCCCCCTCAAATTGATAGTGACGAGGGCTTTAGGTGGTAATCAAGGAGATTTCCTCCATCAGCTATCGTTTCTAAGTTAAACTTGATTGCAGTAAAACTAATGCTCTTGTTGACTTTCTGTGGTGGTATCATGCTGCATCCGGTGTATCCATTTAGTTTGTTCTTGGAAAGTGTTTTTAGGAGAAATACATGCATGTACTTAATAACGTAATGAATGTTTTAACACAGGTCAAATTTTAACTTTATTTCTTATATCATTATTGCTTGTATTTTTTATCTGCCATTTTATGTAAATATAGTTTTTAAATTATTTTACTTGATAGAATTCCCAGTACAGTGAAATCTGGCTAAATTGGATACTTTTGAAGTAAATTATTCAATGAAAATAAACATGTGTTCAGTGTAAGTAGGTTACATATCATACACATTTTGATGTTCAGCATATACAGACTTAACCTTTATTCAGAGTTTAGTATATGTATGTTTGACAGTACCAGTTTTACATTATACTGTCATACCATGATTTGTTAAAGTCCAAGGGACAAATGATTTTATTTTGAACTTTTAAGGCCTAAATTAAGCTAAAGGATACTGAAAACCAACAAAATGTTTGCTTCAAGGTTTCCATAGTAACAAATCATTCCAGTACAAAGTGGAGTTTAACTATTTGTTTTATTTTTTTTTACATGTTAGTTTATTATTGAAGAGAATTAACCATCTATTTATTTGTTGGATGTAATTCATATTTGTGTATTTATATTTATTTTAAAAATAAATGTTAAATATTATTAAACATTTTGAAAGCCCTATGAGCTTATATTGTTGTAATCACCATCTTACAAGGTGCTGTTCCTCTAGGACAAAATGGCCTTGTAAGAGGGTTAGTCTCTTTTGAGGGGATAATTTAGTAGTATTTTACTATGATCTCAGTTCATTTGATTGGGGGGGGGGGAGGTGGGACATTGGTAGGAGTGGCCTTATAAGAGTGAGACTACTGTATAAGTAATTTATCAGTTATTGATTTATATATTGAATCTTTAAAAAAAATTGATGCTGAGATCAGTAGTTGGTGCTGAGGTAAGTGGCTCGTGCTGAGATCAGTGACTGGTGCTGAGGCCAGTAGTTGGTACTGAGGTCAGTGGCTGGTGCTGAGATCAGTGACTGGTGCTGAGTTCAGTGACTGGTGTTGAGGTCAGTGACTGGTGCTGAGGTCAGTGGCTTGTGCTGAGATCAGTGGATGGTGCTGAGGTCAGTGGCTGCTGGTGCTGAGATCAGTGGCTAGTGCTGAGATAGTGACTGGTGCTGAAATCAGTGGCTGGTGCTGAGATCAGTGGCTGGTAATGAGATCAGTGGCTGGTGCTGAGGTCAGTGACTGGTGCTGAGATCAGTGACTGGTGCTGAGATCAATGACTGGTGTTGAGATCAGTGACTAGTGTTGAGATCAGTGGCTGATGCTAAGGTTCGTGGCTGGTTCTGAGATCAGTGGGTGGTGTTGAGATCAGTGGGTGGTGTTGAGATCAGTGGGTGTGTTCAGATCAGTGGGTGGTGTTGAGGTCAGTGACTGGTGCTGAGGTCAATGGCTGGTGTTGAGATCAGTTACTGCTGCTGAGATCAGTGGCTGGTGCTGAGGTCAGTGGCTGGTGCTGAGATCAGTGGCTGGTGATGAGATCAGTGGCTGGTGCTGAGGTCAGTGACTGGTGCTGAGATCAGTGACTGGTGCTGAGATCAATGACTGGTGTTGAGATCAGTGACTAGTGTTGAGATCAGTGGCTGGTGCTAAGGTTCGTGGCTGGTTCTGAGATCAGTGGCTGGTGTTGAGATCAGTGGGTGGTGTTGCGATCAGTGGCTGGTGTTGAGGTCAGTGACTGATGCTGAGGTCAATGACTGGTGTTGAGATCAGTGACTAGTGTTGAGATTAGTGGCTGGTGCTACGGTTCGTGGCTGGTTCTGAGATCAATGGCTGGTGTTGAGATCAGTGGGTGGTGCTGAGGTCAGTGACTGATGCTAATGTCTGTGGTGTTGAGATCAGTGACTGATGCTGAGGTCAATGACTGGTGTTGAGATCAGTGACTAGTGTTGAGATTTGTGGCTGGTGCTACGGTTCGTGGCTGGTTCTGAGATCAGTGACTAGTGTTGAGATCAGTGGGTGGTGTTGAGATCAGTGGGTGGTGCTGAGATCAGTGGGTGGTGCTGAGGTCAGTGACTGTTGTTGAGATCAGTGGCTGGTGTTGAGGTCAGTGACTGATGCTGAGGTCAATGACTGGTGTTGAGATCAGTGACTAGTGTTGAGATCAATGGCTGGTGCTACGGTTCGTGGCTGGTGTTGAGATCAGTGACTGGTACAGATATCAGTGGGTGGTGCTGAGGTCAGTGACTGATGCTAATGTCTGTGGCAGGTCAGCTATGGTTGTGTGGTATTATGATTGACATCTACCTACTATTAAATCAGTATCTATACTCTACATTCAATTCTAACATGACGTCCTTCATTGGCTATATAAATAATACAGTGGTAAAACTCGCGATATATTTTAATTCTCTCGTGCGTATTGACGAACAAATTACAAACATAATTCCCTAGTTAATTTATGTATTCATACAGCACTGTGGTGCATAACAAACATAAAAATGCTCCTATTGTTTTTACCTATATTTTTCCGGAATAAATACTTTAGACAACCATCAATGGACTTTGACTTTTTAAATTTAACATCTTCTGGAAGTCGTTTACAAGGAACGCTGATGATATTGAAAGACATGGTTACTGATTTATTTTTAAGATTTTGTGAGCATTTTACTTGTTTAAGTTGCTAAATTCAAAATACCATTAAATTGGAAAATATCAGTAACTTCATAGCATCACAGTCTATTTATACATAAAAGAAAAACAACTGTAAACTGTAAAACATGAAGGTTAGTCAATTTTGTTATGAAATGCATTTCCATTACCGACTTCCACTTAAAAAAATAAGTTAGATTTTTCCTACTAGAATCGAAATAATTCATGGAAGCCAGAGTTTGTATCACGTTTTAACATGGGTAACATTATTTTCGTTGCATTTTATCCCTCGCTAACGCTCGGGATAAAATTTGTACGAAAATAATGTTACCCATGTTAAAACTGTATACAAACTCTGGCTTCCATGAATTATTTCTTAATTAATAATGATATTGCCTGAAGACTTGGCTTACAACAGGTCACTAAAAACCATTAATGACAAGCTGTTGCAAGTATTATTTAACTTATCAGAGGCAATGTATAGGTAAAGTATATAATAAACCCCATTAGTCCGCTGCCAAATGAACCCCATTTGTCGGTGCCAATAAATAAAGTCTGGCGCATTGAACCTTGGAAGTCCGGTGCCCATCCCTAATAATAAAACCACATTTTCTAATAAATCGTCACATTTATAAATTGATCTTCATGTTGTATGTTATGTCAGTTCTGTGTTACGTTTTGTGTCCAAAAAAAAACCCCTCATAGGATCAGAACAATCAATATATTTCCGAGACAAACATGACAACATTTGTCTTTTTCAGACTTTTTTCGAGTTTGTGTAGGCATTTTTGAACTAGTTTGAAGACATGTGATGAATAGATATAAAAAACAAAGATACTATATATATTGGGGTATTTTGTGAAAATAGTTCAAAACACACGACTTCTTTTTATCTCCCTTTTATCTCCCGTGTCTATTTTATGACATGGGGTCATATATTTGTAACACGGAAAGTCCGTTGACAATCCCACTTAGTTAGGAAATTCAGAAAAGAAACCTGAAATGTTCTGTGCCATTCCGCATCGTGTAATACACCTGAGAGCATATCTACACGGAAAACCAATGCCCTTGGCCCAATCATCTAGTCTGAACATCATTAGAGTATGCCTGTTCTGTATTGGACTATCACTTTCACACACACACACATGTATACGAAACAAATATAGGAGCACATCAAGTGTTGGCAACAGATGCTTCAACACCATAAATGACACAACTATCTAAGGAAAAGGAGAAGAATCCTGTTCTTTTCCCCAAGAATAATTACCTAGTGAGATCACAGAACTTTCAGATCACCATACTATTATCTGTTGTTCATCCCTGTTATTATACCCCCGCTCGACGAGAGTCGGGGGTATATAGGGATCCTCATGTCCGTCCGTCCGTCCGTCACACTTTTGGTTTCCGGATGATAATTAAAGTACCGCTCAACCAAATCTTTTCAAACTTTAAAACAATGCTGTGGACCATTAAATACAGGTCAAGTTCGATTAAAGTGTATTTCACATTTACCGTTCCTGAGTTATGGCCCTTTTTCTCTTAGAAAATAGGGACTTTTTAGGTTTCCGGATGATATTTAAAGTATGGCTCAACCAAATCTTTTCAAACTTTACCACAATGCTGTGGGCCATTAAATACAGGTCAAGTTCGATTACTGTGTATTTCACATTTACCGTTCCTGAGTTATGGCCCTTTTTTCGTAGAAAATAGGGACTTTTTAGGTTTCCGGATGATATTTAAAGTATGGCTCAACCAAATCTTTTCAAACTTTACCACAATGCTGTAGGCCATTAAATACAGGTCAAGTTCGATTACTGTGTATTTCACATTTACCGTTCCTGAGTTATGGCCCTTTTTCTTTTAGAAAATAGGGACTTTTTAGGTTTCCGGATGATATTTAAAGTATGGCTCAACCAAATCTTTTCAAACTTTAACACAATGCTGTAGACCACTAAATACAGGTTAAGTTTGATTACGGTGTATTTCACATTTACCGTTCCTGAGTTATGGCCCTTTTTCTCATAGAAAATAGGGACTTTCTATGCTTCCGGATAGTATTTAAGGTACGACTCAACCAAATCTTTTCAAACTTTAACACAATGTGATGTACCATAAAATACAGATTAAGTTCGATTATGGTGAAATTGACATTTACCGAATTATGGCCCTTTTTCTCTTAGAAGATAGGGACTTTAAAGGTTTGGAATGCGGGGGTATCTGTGATCACCAGATCAACTTTCTCTAGTTATGTTTATATTGCACATTTGTATTTAGTTTTCACTTTCAGTCTGTTTTGTTGCTAGTTAATCCACCACATGAGATAGAATTGTCACAATTGTTTATAGTGGTACTGGATGATATTTTATCAAGTTCGAATGACTGATTAGCCAAGTGATCAATTTTCATCTATATAATCCTACTATGGTAAGATTGTTACCTTTTGATGAGAAATGTCAGTCATAATCCCACCCCCTCCTTTACCCGTTCACGACTTATGACCGAATATGACGTATCATTGGATTAGTAACACGACGGATGCAAATAGTGGAAAAGAAGTTGCTAACTCTTCCGCAGCAAATAGTGGAAAAGAAACTGCTAACTCTTCCGCAGCAAATAGTGGAAAAGAAGGTGCTAACTCTTCCGCAGCAAATAGTGGAAAAGAAACTGCTAACTCTTCCGTAGCAAATAGTGGAAAAGAAGGTGCTAACTCTTCCGCAGCAAATAGTGGAAAAGAAACTGCTAACTCTTCCGCAACAAATAGTGGAAAAGAAACTGCTAACTCTTCCGCAGCAAATAGTGGAAAAGAAGGTGCTAACTCTTCCGCAGCAAATAGTGGAAAAGAAGGTGCTAACTCTTCCGCAACAAATAGTGGAAAAGAAACTGCTAACTCTTCCGCAGCAAATAGTGGAAAAGAAACTGCTAACTCTTCCGCAGCAAATAGTGGAAAAGAAGCTGCTTATTCTTCCGCAGCAAATAGTGGAAAAGAAGCTGCTTATTCTTCCGCATCAAATAGTGGAAAAGAAACTGCTAACTCTTCCGCAGCAAATAGTGGAAAAGAAACTGCTAATTCTTCCGCAGCAAATAGTGGAAAAGAAGCTGCTTATTCTTCCGCAGCAAATAGTGGAAAAGAAACGGCTAACTCTTCCGCAGCAAATCGAGGAAAAGAAGCTGCTTATTCTTCCGCAGCAAATAGTGGAAAAGAAACTGCTTATTCTTCCGCAGCAAATAGTGGAAAAGAAACTGCTAACTCTTCCGCAGCAAATAGTGGAAAAGAAGCTGCTTATTCTTCCGCAGCAAATAATGGAAAAGAAACTGCTAACTCTTCCGCAGCAAATCGAGGAAAAGAAGCTGCTTATTCTTCCGCAGCAAATAGTGGAAAAGAAGCTGCTAACTCTTCCGCAGCAAATCGAGGAAAAGCAGCTGCTTATTCTTCCGCAGCAAATAGTGGAAAAGAAACTACTTATTCTTCCGCAGCAAATAGTGGAAAAGAAGCTGCTTATTCTTCCGCAACAAATAGTGGAAAAGAAGGTGCTTATTCTTCCGCAGCAAATAGTGGAAAAGAAACTGCTTATTCTTCCGCAGCAAATAGTGGAAAAGAAACGGCTTATTCTTCCGCAGCAAATTGTGGAAAAGAAGCTGCTTATTCTTCCGCAGCAAATTGTGGAAAAGAAGCTGCTAACTCTTCCGCAGCAAATCAGTTTACTCAGGTTTTTCTTTTGTTTTCTGTGAAGATCATTGTATATTGTCATTGTCACTTTTCTTTTTGACATTTTCGATTTTATTTACTGTTCCCAGATTTACGGCTTCTGATCACCCCTTTTGTATCTCCAAACTTTTATTATCTTTGAAAGAAATTAAATATTTTTTTCTCTTATCGTTGGAGTAAACATGATCAGCTTGTTTCGTTTTTGTCATTTTGCTGTATCCATATATGGTCACGATTAGTTTCTTTTGTAATTTTATCTTTCTTTTTAATTTTTCTTGAGTTTCCTTTTCGTCTAACATTAGACAGATGATTTACTATATTACCAGGAGCCAATCGCATATAATTTGGTTTAGAAATTATCAATGTTGAACACATAACTGTTGAATTTATTCCATGCATTTTGAAATAACTACCTATCTAATGACTACTACAGTACTTCTAAACCCAATCAAGAAAATTTAAGAAGATTATCATTTCAGACGACATGAATTTGCTATTTTTGATTTGATGATTTGGTCATTTTTATACTACTATGTGCACCTATGATACTAGGAGTGTTGAGATCCACATTTTCAAAACATGATCCACGTCATAGTTGGACTTTGTACTACATCTGCTTGTAGAAATACCAATATAAAATAATATGAAGATTAGCTGATAACCGAATTACTTGGTTGTAAATGTACATGGGATATTTAATTCATTCTGACTTTATTTTGTTTTGTCCCGATTTTTCAAATTTCCTGTCTTCACGTTTTTAGTTCCGTGTTATGATGTCCGCTACGATTTCCACGTAAAAGCAGCAATATTGACTCCCATTTGTTATGTAGGGGGTTCATGTTTTATTTATATTTTTTGTATTTATTTACGTATACTGATGTCCAACACGATTTTCATGTGATTTTTTATTGATTATACTGCTCATTGTGGGCGTCTTGATTGGCAATAAAGTATTAGTTTGTTTGTTTGTTTGTTTGTCAGATGATGTTCGTGTCGTTTAAAAGTAACACGACGATGTCACTAGTAGAACAGGAACTGTAACCCTTCCGGAGCACGTGAGTTTATTCCGGTTTTTAGTGGTATTTGTGTTGTTCGATCTTTAGTTTTCTATGTAATGTATTGTAGATAGTTGTATTTTCTGTTGTCCTTGTCACCATTGAATTGTCTGTCCTACAATTTAAGGATTCTGATTACCCCTTAAGTATTTTCAGACTTTTATTATTGGTTAGGTTATTCGTGTTTATTGTTATTTTCTGACTGGTGTTAATGAAACCTTCCTTATGTTTGTTGTTATTTTCTGACTGGTGGTAGTGAGGCTTCCCTAGTGTTTATTGTTATTTTCTGACTGGTGGTAATGAAATCTTCCTTATGTTTGTTGTTATTTTCTGACTGGTGGCAGTGAGGCTTTTCTCGTGTTTATTGTTATTTTCTGACTGGTGTTAATGAAACCTTCCTTAAGTTTGTTGTTATTTTCTGACTGGTGGCAGTGAGGCTTTTCTCGTGTTTATTGTTATTTTCTGACTGGTGTTAATGAAACCTTCCTTATGTTTGTTGTTATTTTCTGACTGGTGGCAGTGAGGCTTCCCTAGTGTTTATTGTTATTTTCTGACTGGTAATGAAACCTTCCTTATGTTTATTGTTATTTTCTGACTGGTGGCAGTGAGGCTTTTCTCGTGTTTGTTGTTATTTTCTGACTGGTGTTAATAAAACCTTCCTTATGTTTGATGTTATTTTCTGACTGGTGACAGTGAGGCTTCCCTCGTGTTTATTGTTATTTTCTGACTGGTGGTAATGAAACCTTCCTTATGTTTGTTGTTATTTTCTGACTGGTGGCAGTGAGGCTTCCCTAGTGTTTATTGTTATTTTCTGACTGGTAATGAGACCTTCCTTATGTTTATTGTTATTTTCTGACTGGTGGCAGTGAGGCTTCCCTAGTGTTTATTGTTATTTTCTGACTGGTAATGAAACCTTCCTTATGTTTATTGTTATTTTCTGACTGGTAATGAAACCTTCCTTATGTTTATTGTTATTTTCTGACTGGTAGCAGTGAGGCTTCCCTCGTGTGTGTTGTTATTTTCTTTCTGGTGGTAATGAAACCTTCCTTATTATCTCACCTGGCCATAGGCCATGTGAGCGTTTGTCATGGCTAGGCGTCCGTCGTCCGTCTGTTAGCTTTTCACATTTAAATCTTCTCTGAAACCACTGAACAGATTTGAACCAAACTTGCCAGAAATGTTCATTGGGTGGTCCTCTACCAGATTTGTGTTATTGGTGCTGATTTGAAATTCAACATGGCTGCCAGGGTCCATAATGTGTTCTCATTATCAAAACCACTAAGCCAATTGAATTGTTACTTTGCAGGAGTGATCATTGGATGGTCCTGTACTAAACATGTGAATCATGTGCCGATCGAAAATTCAAGATGGTCGCCATGACTTGACTTAGTTTAACATTGGACCCTATGGAAATTTCACATTTTTATCTTTTTTTTCTGAAACCACAAAACAGATTTGAACCAAACTTGGCAAAAATGTTCATTGGATGGTCATATACAAGATTTTTGTTTTTGGCGCTGATCGGAAATTCCAGATGGCCGGCATGACTCGACTTAGTTTTAACATAGGACCCTATGGAAAAAATGTTTAAAAGTCTTCTCTTCTGAAACCAATGAGTCAATTTAAAGCAAACATGGCATGAATGGTCCTTAGGTGGTCAACTTTCAAAATGATTTCCTATGACCCCGACCTCCATCCAAGATGGCGGCCTTCATCGGACATAGTTTTAACATAGGACCCTATGGGAAAAATGTTTAAAAAAAAAATTCCCCTGAAACCAGTAAGCCAATTTAAAGCAAACATGGCATGAATGATCCTTAAATGGTCAACTTTCAACTTTATATCCAGTGACCCAGACCTCCATCCAAGATGGCCGCCATCAGCGGACATAGTTTTAACATAGGACCCTATGGGAAATATGTTTGTAAATCTTCTCCTCTGAAACCAGTCACATAATTTAAAGCAAACATGGCATGGATGGTCCTTATGTGGACAATTTTCAAAATTGTGTCCGGTGACTCGACCTACATCCAAGATGGCCGCCTTCAGCGGACATAGTTTTAACATAGGACCCTAAGGGAAAAAATGTTTTAAAACCTTCTCATCTGAAACCAGTAAGCCAATATAGCAAACATGTCATCGATGGTCCTTAGGTGGTCAACTTCCAAAAGTGTGTTCAGTGACCCCGATCTCGGCCCAAAAGACCGCCGTCAGCGGACATAGTTTTAACATAGGATCCTATGGAAATTTTTTTTAAAAGTCTCCTCCTCTGAAACCAGTCAACCAATTTAAAGCAAACATGGCATGGCTGGTCCTTGGGTAGTATACTTTCAAAATTGTGTCCAGTGACCACAACCTTCATCCAAGATGGCTGCCATGAGCAGACATAATTTTAACATAGAACCCTATGGGATTTGAATAGTAACTTAGATGTATTCGGCATGCCGACATTCTTAAGAGGGTTTATTTATGTCAGGTGAGCGATACAGGCTCACATGAGCCTCTAGTGTTTGTTATTTTCTGACTGGTGGCAGCGAGGCTTCCCTTGTGTGTATTGTTACTTTCTGACTGGTGGCAGCGAAGCTTCCCTTGTGTGTATTGTTATAGTCCGTTTGACTTCTATAAATGTTCAGAAAAAATCTGAAAAATCCAGTTTTCGAATCAACAATTTTTTTCTAGATGTATATTTTATAATATATACGAATTCTGGCTCAATGAGTTAGGTAGTAGGATTACCTAACAACTCATATAAGCCTATCACCAATAGGATGTGGGTTCGTGCCCGGCTTTGTAAATTACAAAAAGGGTGCACTCGACTCGCAGCCACAAGTGATAAAGTTTACCAGTTTTTTGCCCATGGTCGGTGGTTCTCTCCGGGTACTCCGGCTTCTTCCACCACTAAAACTGGTCGTCATGATATAGCTGAAATATTGCTGGCGTTAAGCACCAAAAATCAAATCGAATTCTGAGAATCAATGTCAAATTTACTGGTACATTATTAAAAAAGTTAGCCATTAGGTCTCTATGTTAATTATATTTTTTAAAGTGTAAAAATCTGGATGGAGTGTGTACAAATAGTGTAAGAGCCAAACTTCAAATCAAAATAGCAGACATTGGTCGGTGTATGGAAATCATATCACTTGAAGTTGGTCTCGTGGTTTAAACCCAGGACATTGACATTATGGTAAAAACGTGGTCAAAATCCAATGACCTTATCCACGTGATAGTTTGAAAGGAAAAACTGTCAACAAAGTGAAAGGGAAAAAAATATAGAAATGTCTTCCTCAGTGTTTCATATGTCGTTTGCCTCTAATGTGCAGTTTTTTTTAAGTTCTTTATAGAAGCACAATTTGATGACCAACTTGTATGCATATAAAACTGCTTAAATAAATTATTTTTTTTATGCAATTTTATATCTTGACACTAAATATTTCTTGGTAGAGTTTTTATGCTATTATATATTTATCATGATAATCTCAAAACAAGAAAGCAAAATCCTTTTTTTCAATTTTATTAGAAAATAATATAAAACAAAAGTAATATAAATGTTGTATAATGGATCATAAACAACAAAAAATATATAATAAATAATTAATAGCTTCAAATACAGATTTCTTGAGGTAAAGTGATAACATTATTTACAGAACAAATGCAACAATTACATGATTTTAAAGCTTCAGTAATACCACCTATACCTTATATCATGGAGTTTTGCTTGTCAGTGTGTGGATGTTAAACGCCACTTTCAATAATATTTCAGTTAATAATCATGGAGGTCAGTTTTATTAAGGGAGAAGACAGAAGTAAACCACAGACTTGCTGTCACTGACATTAGATGAAATCTAACTCACTACAGCAATGATGATCATCACCGGTGACTTCAATAGTAGATGATACTACAACTACCATACAATGGTGATCACCACATTTTAATTTTTATAATCACATATTTATAAATTGCCATTTACATATTTGTATTCATCTAATCCAATCCAACAGCATATTACAAATTTGACCCAGGTAACCTTTGTTTTATCATATCAAATTCTATAGCCAATAGTTTAACCGTTTTATGCAAAGGATGTCCAATCTCTGATAGAATATGTATGAGACTTTCTAAATCACGAACTCCTTCATCCATGAAATCAATCTGAGGTATAGCACTATAATCGAATTTATCATCACGAAAGCAGGTCATATAGAAAGTGCCTATAACTAATACTATAGTAGTAATTACAGCTAATACACCGGCTATTAATAAACCAACTCTTTCTACAGATACAATAGGAGTTGGATACAGATCTGAAAAACAAAAATAAATCAATTACAAACTGTCTGAAAAACAAAAATAAATCAATTACAAACTGTCTGAAAAAACAATAAGCTTAACGTCACTTTACGCGATAGTGAAGATTGTGTTGTTGAAATGATAGAAGATTTATAGTTACGTCACTTTAACTGGTAGAAAAAAAATCTTTGCTGGAAAAAAACTAGAGTGAGAGAATGAATGATTGTTGTTTAACGCCAAGTGAGCCATCTTTAAAAACTATATCATGGCTAGAAGAAGTTTTATCCTGCAATGACAGCATTTACCGACCAATATAGCCTGCCCAATATTTTTTTGGATATTGGTCAGTTATAAATAGAATGAAATTTTATATTTGGCAAACTCATCGGGGCACATTGGGGGATATTTTTTTCAAATACATACACAAAATTATTTCAAATACTTTTATCATCGTCCAATAAACGTTAATTTACGATTAAAAATTGCAGGATAAATACAATACATGTGCACTGTCGAAGCATATAGGTAAATATGTGTATTCGGCACGAAACGTGGGAAAAGGCTCGGCAAAGCCTCGCCTTTTCCCCCGTTTCTAAGCCTCATATACATATTACCTGTATGCTTCGACAGTGCACAAGTATTGTATATATATTTCCATGAAATAATGCCGACGATGGCTACTTTGCACTAGACAACTTTTAAAGTTCTGGCTCCTTGAAGCAAGATTCTACAGATTGACAGGTTGCTTCACTTTGACACATTATCATGATTCTGAGCCACACAGTCTTTGCCTCGTACTTCCTAATTCTGCGTGCTTAGTGAAGAAGTAACAAATGCCAATTTTATCATCTTTGGTTTGATCCGACCTGAGCTCGACCCACAACTTGCCACACTCGAGGTGAGCATGCTAGCCATTTAACACCCCCGATGCGGTTCTGAAATAATTGAAAAGCAAGAACTATTTACCCTTCCGGGTCACATGAGTTCATCCCAGTATAAGTGGGGTTCGTGTTGCTCAAGCTTTAGTTTTCGGTGTAGTATTTTGTAGATATTTGTGTGTTTTTCATTTTTCTTTTGGCAACTGTATTGTCTGACCTTCCATTTACGACTTCTAAATGATCTGAAGAGACTTGCTTTAATATACCTAAGTATGCTGCCAATGCATCGTCCCTGGCTAATGAAGCATGTCCAGTACCCTGTCTTATAGAGTCCGTTAAGTCACTTGGACAACATTCTGTGATTGGCATCTGTAGAAAAGAAACATAAATATAATTTAGAATACACATTCTTATTTTCTTATGAAGCAAGAATACGTTCAACTTCTTTGCTAACAGTATACACATGTTACCAACCTGAACAAATTATAATATAACAAGGGAAGAAAGAATATGTAAAACTTGTAATTTAAATGAAATAGGGGATGAATACCACTTTTTCTTAAATTGCACAGCCAACCACGCTATGTTTTCTATGTTTTGTTTGTTTGTATTTGTATTTGTTTGACCCACATGGGTGTATTATGCAAATAAAGAATTATTATATATAATATGTATCTACATTTAATAACCGACATCAGGGGCGGATCCAGGATTTGTGGTTGGGGGG
>MJUT01061487.1:0-14779 GCA_002080005.1 Gigantidas platifrons
CTGCATAGAAGTAAGATGGGACAGGATTTATTGTGTTTTTCACAAATAATTTCATGGAATTGACTGAAACATTAGTTTTGATATTCGCTGGAAGTTCGTTCCAGAGTCGAACGGTTGAAGGTAAAAAGCTATTATTATAATAAGCTGTACGAGAATGTACATGAACTAGATTAGAATTGTTCCGAGTGCTATATTGATGAGTTTGTCCGAAAGAGGATGGAACTAAATTGGATAAATATTCGGGAACTGTTTTGTTAACCATTTTGTGAAATAATAAAATCTTATGTTTGTTTCTTCGTTCCTCTAAGGTTTCCCATCCACATTCTTGTAAAAGTATACGTATACTTGTCAATTTTGTAGCCCCAGTTATTATACGTGCGGCTTCATAGTTAATGTGTTCAAGTTTTTCCTTCATATAATTTGGACAGTTATCCCAGATCACATCCGCATATTCTAGAATAGGGCGGACATAACTGAAGTACATATGCTCAAGCGATTTACGGTCTACTTTAAATTTCAACTTACGAATAATATTTAATCTAGAAGACGCCTTTGTTATAATTTCGTTAATATGTGTGGTCCAAGATCCATCATTAGAAAAAGTGAGACCAAGATGTTTATGTGAAGTTACATTTTTTATGGGAACTTTATTAAAATAAAGTGGAGGATGGAATTGAGGCTCGACCTTTCGCGAAATAATCATCGATTCGGTCTTCTTGGGATTGAAATTAACCAACCATCTGTTTGACCAGTTTTGAATCTTTTGTAAATTTGAATTTAAAGAAAGAGAAAAGAATAACATTCATCAGGGTATCAGGTCCGTTTGCCCCGGGTTTGTTCATCCTAAAAGTTTGCCCCGATAATTAAAAAATATTTTAATGAACATAATGCATATTTTAATTTAAAATATAGAAGTAATAATATACATGTAGAAAAGTATCAATTTAAAGAAAAAATATGAGCTTTTGGAAAATAATTAAGTTCTTTTCAAGCAAATATTAGGTATATTGTTTGAAATGCTTAATTGAAATTAATATTTGTTGATTTAATCATTACAATTATTGATTGGGGATTATTGTATATCTTTGGTCTCTTTGTTTTCATTCATTGGTGGCTTTGATTCTGTAATTATACACTTTCGATGTAAGCTTGTATGAGTAAAACAACGTTGAAACAAATTACAAACATAAAAGAATTGTAATAAAAACGTAGATATCTAATTTAGTGAGCACGATAAGTTTCTATAACAACCTTCATCAGGTACGCTCAAAGATCAGGTAAACTTGGTTATAAACAAAACAGTAATAGAACGTTATTATTTCCGGAAAACTACATTTCTGATTCAATGTTTCGTACAATCGTTATTATGTCGTCTTCATAATGTGTTAATTGTGATAAACTTTCGTTTCTATGGAAACTAAAAACGTCTTTGGAGACAAAAAAAAAATCAATATGATTTGCAAGAATATACAAAATATGACGCATTTTTCATGTTTTATTGATATTTAACAAAACTAATGACAATATCGTTCACACATCACATTACGTGTTGAATTTCAGTACCAATTTTATTCAGTGTATTTGCTTTTGACCATTTGAATATGGTTGGTTTATGGTGTTTAACGTCACTTTCAACAATATTTTAGTTTTATCGTGGCGTTCAGTTTTATTGGTGGAGGAAACCGGAGTAACAGGATAAAAACAACCGGCCTGTCGCAAGTCACTGACAAACTTTATTACATAATGTTGTATCGAGTACACCTGGCCATGAACGGAGTTCAGACTCACAACTTTAGTGGTTGGGGGATAGGCACTGCTATGTATAACCCTATGAGGATATAAAGTGAGCCCTGTGTCCGTCACTCTGTGCTGTCAATTTTTAACTCAATGGATACATATACAAATCCCTTGTAAAGTCCATGCGGTGTACACCTTGAGCTTACCGGATGAAGGTTATTCTTGAAACCTGACATGGGCACTAAATTTGACGTCTACGGTTTTATTTGAGTGTTTTTCTAGAGATCGACATGAGTTTTTATGAACCTCAGAAATCATTAACGAGAGCGACAACCGAGGTCAATATTGGTTTCTAATGTCCTTAAAATTTGCCGATACAAAGTAATAATTGTTTGATTATAGAATAGGACAGTGAAAGTCAACATGAGTTTTACTCGACACAAAAGACTCAGTAAAGTACAGTAGAGTAAAAGTAAGACCGAGTCAATATGATTATTTATCACTCAATATCAGAATCAATAGAATGTCACCTCATAGAATCTTAACCGATAGAATTATACTTTGAAAATCAATAAGTAAAAATATTCAATTATTGTCCTTTGAGGTGGTCAGTATCTGGATTTATCAACCACATATAATCACCAACGGAGGGCGATAGTCTGCGGTTCGATATATTTTTTGTCTTATCGATAAATCCATGCACTGATTGATATCTGATCAAGACAATATCGTCAGAAGTCAAGAGAACCACTTAGCTGTAGGCCAGGGGTCGTATCATCTTCATTTAAGTGTATACGGTATGCTCATTTATTATTATTAAGTCCATACAGTGACTTTGAAATGCAGAATAGCAATAAAAGCTATGATTTGTCTCCGTGTAAAATTGGATAAGCCTGTTGTATTCATTTACATTCATATGCTTTATTACTAATTGTCTACCATAACATTCGCCGACATAGAAATTGTGATTGAGTGATTGTTGCTTAACGTCAAGAGAGCAATTTTCCAGCTTCCAGCTATATCATGACGGAAGTTACTTCCTACCCTTCCGGAGAACATGAGTTCTCCAGAATTGTAGTGGGATTCTTGATACTTAATGCTCAGTTTTCTGGGTAGTGTTTTGTTGATCTTTGTTTGTCTTTTTCTCTTTTTCTTTTGGCCATTGAGTTGTCTGTCCTTCATCGATTCTCGGTTTCTGAATACCACTCTTAGTTATTCAAACATTACGTCAACCATGCTAATATAAAGCATGTAGTTGTAAAAATGAGATCTAGGTCAGTGATATCGTGATAAAATGAAAATCAAAATGCCACAACGCCATAACAGTGAGTGAGTGAGTGATTGTTGTTTAACACCAACTTATCAATTTGTGTCAGCTATATTATGGCGAGAACAAGTTAATCTTCAATTGGATTTTTACTCACTGAAACAATAGTCTGAGGATAGGCATGTCACCCCACTCGGACACATAATTGTGATTCCGAGCCAATCAGTCTTTGGTCTTTCTACCTAACGTCACGTGCTTAGCGGTGAAACAGCAAATGCCAATGTTATAGTCTTTGGTTTGAGCGATCGGGGCTCGAACCCACGTTATATCGCACTCGAGGTGGGCACGCTAACCATTACACCACTGATGCAGTTCGAATGTGACAGGTGCAAATTGGTGTTGTGACAGGTGCATATTTGTGTTGTGACATGTGCACATTCGTGTTGTGACATGAGCATATTTGTGTTGTGACAGGTGCATATTTGTGTTGTGACAGGTGCATATTTGTGTTGTGACAGGTGCATATTCGTGTTGTGACAGGTGCATAATTGTGATGTGACAGGTGCATATTTGTGTTGTGACAGGTGCATATTTGTGTTCTGACAGGTGCATATTCGTGTTGTGACATGTGCATATTTGTGTTGTGACAGGTGCATAATTGTGTTGTGACAGGTGCATATTTGTGTTGTGACAGGTGCATATTTGTGTTGTGACAGGTGTAATTCTTGTTATGACATGTGCATATTCGTGTTGTGGCATGTGCATATTTGTGTTGTGACAGGTGCATATTTGTGTTGTGACAGGTGCATATTTGTGTTAAATGTATCGATTTATCTCAGTTCCTACGATTTATCGATTGGATTTGGATTTTTTTCCGACAGTGTGGTATTTTCTGCTTTTCATTTTATAGATAAATCGTAGAAACGAATACAAAACATATTTTAAAGATTGCTCTATAAACAAGACATACAGACAAGCAACAATGCCTACTTATCTTGAAAAAACAATTATGTTCTCAGTCAACAATATAAATCGACATCCAATGGCAAGGCAGATAAAATATCGTTAAACATATCATCATCGCATAATTACGGAACTCATTAATCAAACAAATGACAATGTGATGTTTTTGATTCGGTTTGGTTCGTCCTAGGAATGAAGTGATAGATGGGGCATCTTATCTCATGTATCTGTTATGACTAAGCAAAACACGATCGGTAAAAACATGACATTGTTAGGGATCATTATGTGTTTGCTTTTTTAGCTTTTTATACAAAATATCATGTTAACAACCGAAAGAAATTGTGCGCAACGAAAACATTAATAAAATAAAAACATTTGACATTAGTGTTCTGTTTCATAATATTATCACTATGACTGTTCTTGACAATAGTTTTTAACACTGGCACCGTCGAGAAGATAATGAATTATTGAAGTGGATATTTTACATGGATGTAATAAATTAATTGACATGCAATTAATGGCCGTTAAGTACTACGAATTACAATTAAGAAATAAATCATGGAAGCCAGAATGTGTTGGGAGTTTTAACATGGATTGGCGGATATTAGTATTTTATCCCGACCCAGAAGCGAGGGATAAAATTTATTCTAGCATGGTGTGCTACTTTCGCTTTGAAAACAATAGAGGGCTCTAAGTAGCACAGAACACCCTAGCACATGCGCAGAAGGCATACCTAATCGACAGCGTATTTTGCATATTTGTACTTTATGTATGTTAAATTAAAAGAATAAAAATAATAAATATACAAATTGTGCCGTTTTCATTATACTTCATTAATTTTTGCACCTAAAATTGAAAGGTTCTTGTAAATAATAGCGGGAGGTAATTGGAACAGCGCCCAATATATATATTCTTGTAAATAATAGGGGGGGGGGTAACTGGAACAGCACCCAAAATAACCTCTGTCTAGGTACGCTTGAATGCATAACATTACCGTAAATGCCCTATTAGAATCGAAATAATTCTCGGATGCCGGGCTCTATGCTTATTTTAACATGGGTAGGCATTATATTTGTCATTTATTTTATTTCTTAACTAATATCCGTCAATCCATGTTAAAACTCAAAACACATTCTGGCTTCCATGATTTATTTCGATTCTGATATGTCTAAGTGTACAAATACGGTAGTATACATTGACTGGAAGACGGTAATTTATATTTACGTGTGGGGAAAATGTCGCGCGCAACTTATGCTGCCAATGGAAAAGTTAGTCACATTCACCGGCGCATGTGCTAATGAGATTATACCGAATGGATAACTCGCTCGTTTGTTAACAAAGCGAAAGAAGGAGGTCATGTGATAAAGTTTGTTTGTGACTTGTGGCATGTCGCGGGTTTTCTCCGGGTTTCCTTCGCCAATAAAACGGCTGATTACGCTTCGTTCCTCACTCCATCACAGTGGGTCGATTCGTACAAATTTCCTCGTTTTCATGAATATTCATCAGACAGAATTATCCAATCAGATTAGCGCTTACGGAAATGGAACTCTTCAAAATTGGAGGTTAATATGGATAAACGTCCTTTCCATCAAGTAAATTGTCAACTGTTTCTTTCTGAAACTCTTTTAATTCCTTTACACCAAACGTATTCACTCAACAAGGAGGCAATTTTTTCAGTATTTACATTAAACCGAACAAGTGATAATAGGTGCGTTCTGATTGGTTTAAATAACTGAAGATGATGGTCAAGAAACCAATGAAATAGACTCATGAATTATGCATGAACACGAGGAAATTTGTACGAATCGACCCACGGTGATGGAGTGAGGAACGAAGCGTAATCAGCCGTGGGTTTCTGACGATGCATAACCCTAACCTTATTCGGATTGAAATTGTCTATTATCACATCATGTTGTATTCAATTCACCTCGCCATGATCGGGATTCGTACTCACAATTGTAGTGATGTTGGGCACTGCTTGCATCTGGAGGTAGTTGTAAACCAAACTACCATACGATCAAAGATTATTTAAGACATATGATGGTTTTTAGTGGGTTCGTGTTATTCGATCTTTAGTTTTATGTGTATGTTTTGTAGATCGTTGTTTGTCCTTTTGTACGTTTTCTTTTGGCCATTGTGTTGTCTGTTCTTCTTCGATTTACTAATTCTGATTACCCCTTTGGTATCTACAAGATCTTCATAAACCAATGAAAATGGTGAGGACAAAATATGACATCAGATAGGGTTACATGTATTAAAAGAAAACCCCATAGAGAATAGACGAGGGGTTACGATTGAGTTGTGTCTGATGTAAATAGAGTATAGAGTATTTAATTTAAATTAAAGGATTCAAACTTTCGTTGTTTGAGGAGGAATTACATATCGTGGATACTTAAAAATTCGTGAATCCAAAAGACTAACCACCACGATATAACTGAAATATTGTTAAAAGTGGCGTTAAACACCACACACCAAAGTAAAAGACTACAAATTTATCTTTCACGATGCCTGTCATGATTTTTGTAGCTACATGTGAATTACATCGTACACAAATTTTATGTAAAGACATAATAATCAATGCATTTATATGATGACAAATATTCGTCGAATGCTTAATTTTGTGGAATGGTGTGTGACCAACAGCATTCATGAAACTTAGCATGCAATGAACAGAATGACTTGACAATACCTGAACCGATATATATATATATATATAATATATATATCTGTCCTTTTTGTCATTCATGTATTGTGGTAATTTGTTGTTTTTTCCTCTTCGATATGTCTGGTCTATCTTGTTTATGGATGTTGTTATTCCTTGACTTCCACATTTGTTTATTGTTTTGTGTTTATTTAGATCAAATATATTATATATAATGTTCAAGATTATAGCTGCTCGCCCGGTTATATTTGAGGGTTAACATTTTACTCACATGTGGAAAACACTTGCGTCATCGCACCATTCTACTAAGAAGAGAGGTTTGGGTTATCTAGTTTATAATACAAGCGAAACGAGTAGAAGGCGTTTCTGGTTGTATTTTTTTATGAATGTGTATCTTCGTCTGATATCAGCATCAGTGGTGTAATGGTTAGCGCTCATGCCTCGAATGAGGTAAATTATGGGTTCGAGCTCTGATTGGCGCAAACCAAAAAACTATAAAATTGGCATTTGTTGCTCCTCCGCTAAGCACGCAGCATTGAGGAGAAAGAGCCGATACTGCTTGGTTCGGAATAAAGACAATGTTTCCGAGTGGAACGCCATGTCTAACCGTGGACTATTATTGTAGTGTAACGTGAATCGAGCGGTACGTATCTTGCTTTGACAATAAACAAAAATAAAAGAAAGAAAAATTAAGAAAAATGTTTGTTTTACTACTGGTTTCGGGTTCGTATCCTGTTTCCCAGAATTTGTGAAGTTAAATAGTTAACGAGGACAGTATAGCCATACCACCTGTACAGTGGTTATGATTAGATATGTCTGCGGATATGTTTATATAATCTAAAATAAAACCCAAAAAAAATACTGCATATGACCCTTCAATTCTAAGGGGTGGAAAAACCTATTGTATTACCTATGATGTCTGAACAAGCTATTTAAGCAAAACTATAGTCTTACTTCAGCATAAAGTGATCACTTAACACCGAACATATGCCACAGTGGACGTATGATACAGTGGATAAATGACACAGTAGATATATGCTATAATAGATATATGACTCGATGGATACATGCTACAATGGATATATGACACGATGGATATATGCTACAATGGATATATGACCCAATGATTTATAATACGATGGCTATATGATACAATGGATATATGACCCAATGATTTATAATACGATGGCTATATGATACAATGGATATATGACCCAATGATTTATAATACGATGGCTATATGATACAATGGATATATGACATAATGATTTATAACACAATGGCTATATGCTATAATGGATATATGACTGGATGGATATGTGACACAATGGATATGACCGAGTAGCTATATGACCTTAATCTAGCAATTTATGGTTTGCACAATTATATTTGTATTCCCTCTTCACATTGAGATACCTAAATTACACGCTTCACGTGTATCTATAGGGATGCATCTATCCAGACCTTTATCTGGAACCTTATGTCACTTCTATGACATATCTCTCTAGAGACGTTTCTCTATATCATTTGTCTACCCCGGTAGACTAGGCTGCATCCAGGATATACCACACAAATTGCAATTAAGATCCTTTATACAAACTCACTATTGCTACTTGTCGATCTTCACTTTTCGGGCTACTAACACAGAATTTATCTTCCATCAGACATTTCAACTTTTATATACCCTGTTTTGGACTATACCATTTTATACAGACGATTCCAAAAGTCTGCATCATCAAAACGATTTCATTTAACCCAATGATAACCATAAAGCGTGTAAATGCTCAGACTATTTCCGTGGATTATTTCATATCCCATCCCGTTTATGATTCTGTCAACTATCGTAGTAATTATAAATAATATGGAAACTAAAAATAGAAACATAGAAACTATTCGTATGCTTAAAATGTTATATTTAACCAACAACTCGATAAATAAAATAGTCTATAGTTTCGGAAGTTATAGCTTCATAGTTTGTATGAAAAATGTGTACATTAAACAGGAAAATAATGTCTTACCGTTCGTTAAAACAATATACACAAAAAGGGGAAATTCGTGGAAGTGGGGAAAGAAATTATACGGTCAAGTGCGTAAATTATCACCTATATATAGCCCTAATTTATTTGTAGAATTTGCATACACATCTTAAATACGTGTTAACTAATTTTGTCACAGTAGTATGTTAATCTAGTACAGAGCGGACATCGTCATCATCTCATCAACTGTAACTTGATCACTTGCTCATTTGACATTAAGCAATAATCACCCACTCACTATATATTGTCTTCTTTTAATTAGTTATTATGATACACCCAATAACTCTATCATAATGCAAAGACATCTATCATGTATACGCCTTTTTAAGATCACGAAGTTAGTCTATAATACAAGGGGTCGTCGTGGTCCTGATCGTATGGTAGTTGGATTTACAGCTACCTGTGCAATCAGTGCCTATCTCCACTAACGATGTGAGTTCGAATCCCGCTCAGGCAATGTGTACTCGATACAACATTAAATTTTGTCAGTGACGTGCGACAGGGCGGTGGTTTTTTTCTGGGTACTCCGGTTTTCTCCATCAATAAAGTTGACTTCTACGATATAGCTGAAATATTATTGAAAGTGACGTTAAACACCATAATCCTAACCCCACAGCCCCTTTAAGCTTGTGATGTTGGCCTATGATATACGAAAAAGGAGAAGACATTTCCAGTTCTATTCTAAATGAATTTGTATTCTCGTCTTTCGGTTTTGTTGGAAATAAGAATATTTATACCACATGATTGACTGTTTTTCAGATAAAATTTGAAATATATCATCAAGGATATATTTTTGATTTACTATTTGTTTTCTTTTGTAGCTTATAATTTGTTTAAAACTGGAAACAAATAACAATGCATCACTGCTTAGAAAGTGTGCAATAGTCCACTTTTTTTCCTTTACCAAGAAATATAAATTTTGAATGTATAACCATACACCCTGATACAAAAAGATAGAGTGGCGAATACAGAAACATAAAGACAATAGTTGAATAATATAATATGCCAATATATATTAACATTTTTGTGGACTGATAGACATAATAGTACGTATCATTGTGTGTCACTGACTTTGCTTCCCTACGGACGAATTTGAAAAAGCCGACAACGGCCGACCTGGTGGGAAAAATGTCCTTGTACGTGTATCGAGCGTCGGTCGAGGTGAAGGTGAAGCACTCACTGATAAATCTATCAAAGTTGGAGATACCAACACACTATCCATTGAAACAGAATGTTTCCTTTTCCACAGAGATAAATTCCCATTTTGTGTTTTTGATCGTAAGAGTAAAGGTACGACTGGGGGTTTCTTTGGCAACCCAGAGAATGTCGTATTAGTATGGTCTATGGACTTCCTTGGTTTCGCAACCTGTCTTGGTGGAGTAGCACTTTCTTTCCATTGTCTGTTAAATATTTTGCCGAATGGATCTCTCTCGCAAGCCTCGATTCTGGGAAATAATCTTGAACATCGCATTATAATATCGTTCAGTTTCCCGACCTCGGCCTGTTTCTTCAGTGTTGTAACCTCAGCGCGAATTTCAACAGCATCTCGTGAGATAATAGCAGGAGCCTGCTTATATACATCATCAATAGACTCCTCCAGAACGCACCTTCTGGTTTCTGTACTTTTTCTAAGCTCTAAAAGCATTTTTTCTATTTCTGTGGATTCGTGAACGACAAGACGATCTACTAGTTGTTCTAGATGTTTACAATCTTTAGATATGATTCCTACCTCCTTAGTAGCATCTCGTACAGAGGTTCTGTATAACGACAACCTCTCCTCAACTAATTTCACTCTTCCTTCTAAAAGCTGGATTTGTGACCTCATTGATTCCGCTTTGTAGCTTGAGAAATCACGATTATTCCTTGTTGAATTTGGTTCGCTCTGATTATTTCTTGATATTACTATATCTTCCTGCAGAACATGTAATTCTTTTTGCAAATCTGACGTTTTCTTCTTTTCTAAGTCAATCTGATATTGGAGTTGTGCGACACTTTCACATTTTGATCTAAAATCTTTCGTTTGATTTTGAAAATCTTCCTGCATTTTCTCCATTTTCTGTTGCACACTTGAACATTTTGTTTTGTACGTTTCAATTTGTTGTGAGAGTTCTTCATTCTGTCGTTTAAGCCTCTGAAATTCTCTCTCTTTATCATCCACTGTTAGTTTGACTTTCAGTAAATCTTTTGCTAACTTTTCACTGTTAATTACATTATCCTGGGATTCTTGAAGACGTTTTATTGTTTCTCCACTATCTTCTATTACCTTCGTTTGTTCTTCCACTTTTTGCTGGTAGTCTTCCAGCTCATTTTGCAAGTTATTTGCTCTTAGCTCGAATAATTTGACAGTTTCTGTATTTGCTTCGTGATCTTCAAGCAAAATAGAATGTCTTTTTTCAAGCCTATCGCCACGCTTCTTGTAAACTGATGATAAGTTTTCTTCACTCGATTTGTAATTATGAATAATATCGTTTTTAAACAAGAGTTCTTTCTGTAACGTTTCCACCGTCTGTCGTAGTTCTCCCAGAGTTGCATTGTAGGAAGATTGGAGAGCGTTATATTCAAAAATGAGTTGCTGATTTTCTTGAATAAGTCGATCATTAATGTATGTTTTCAAAGACGTTAGTTCATCCTTTGTTAGCTTGTTTGCTAGTCGTTTGTTTTCTCGGAATAAAACTGAAAAATAAATTAAAAAAAAGAACATGAGTACATTTCTTTTCACATATATTTTAAAGAACAAAATATTTTAGGATACTATAGATTTTTCAATATTATACGATATTTATTGTGCAGTCTTTCCGAATGGACCAATTAACATTCTTTGAATATAGCACAGAACATTATGTAGATATGATGTACTGATATTATACTTGTAAATCTCGTTAGCAGAGTCACTTAGTCATTTCCGATAAAAAAAAATACGAATGTATTTATTTCATTTGTTGATTCAAGGGGCCGTCGTGGTTGTGATCATATGGTAGTTGGATTTACAACTACCTGTGTAAGAAGTGTCTATCACCACTATTGTATGAGTTCAAAACCCGCGCAGGCGAGGTGTACAACATTATGTGATAAAGTTTGTCAGTGACTTTCGGTAGGTCGGTGATTTTCTCCGGATACTCCGGTTTCCCCCACCAATAAAAGTGACCGCCACGATATAACTGGAATATTGTTGAAAGTGGCGTTTAACATCATAACCCATAACCCTAGTTGTACCCTTTATTTAAATACGATTAAAAACGATTAAAAACGATTATTTATTTATTTATTTTTTATTTTTTATTTTTTTAATTTATTTATTTATTTAAGCAATATGCATACGTATATTCNGTTTGTTTGTTTGTTTGTTTGTTTGTTTGTTTGTTTGTTTGTTTGTTTGTTTGTTTATTTATTTATTTATTTATGTAGCGCGTTTCCAATTTAAGCAATATGCATACGTATATTCACTGAATGATCAACAGCAAAATATGTGAAATCATATTGACAATTACTTGCATGGTATATCGAATCTTTAAGTAAATGCAGATGAGTTTTCAATAATTAAAATAGAAACCCAAAAATTGAACTACATGTTCTAATGCTGTGACGACTTTTTAAAATTATTTTTTATTGCGCATTTTATGTTATTTTCATCCGCTTCATTCTTTAAAAATATAATGTAGATACATTTATAATAAAAATTTACATATAATCGTGTGTCGTCGAAGACGAGTAAATCGATGATTTTATTTTGTAAAAAAAAATGTTCGATTATTCGAGTTATTTCCATGTTTTGTCCCTTCGCTTTCAACGACATTTGCTCTGAATAGTATCAATAAATCAAGAAAAACAAAAAAGTACCACACTGTCAGAACAGTTCTTCTAAAATCTAATAGAAATATCACAGAAAGAGGCAAAATCGACACCCTAACGCACAAATACATGACCGGCCACTCTCCTGACTTGGTTAAGGCACTTCAATAAATAGTGGCCGGGTTAAGTTAGTTTTATGAGACCAAACAAATTTCCTTAAAACGGTTTTCGTAATCGATATTAAGAAAAGAAAGTTTAAACAGAGAAGGACAATAATTCCACCAATATCAATAAAACGAATAAATCATTGAATACAGGAAGTCAAATCAACGTTTAAATTTGTCATCCAGCACTGTAATGTTGCACAATACTTTTGGGAGTTAACCAAGTAATTATATAACTAAATTTGTCATCCATCACTGTAATGTTGTAATACTCTTGGGATTTAACCAAGTAACTTCCGCGATATTCCACTTTAATTACAATAATGAGAATATAGCACGCCATATCTCTTAATTACGACAGGGAAATATTTCGCAAGCAACAAGTTAGTCTTAACTCACGAGGATTTAAACATCATTTAGAAGCATAAAACACAAGGAGAATCCCGTATATGTTGTTTTTTTTTCTTTTATTACGTCTTTATTTACACATTAATTTGTCCTAAAACGGTAATACTTGAAATGATTACTTATTGTCAATATCCAAGGATTGGGTTAGGACTATGGTATTTAACGCCACCTTCAACAACATATCAGTTATATCGTGACGGTCAGTTTTATTGGTGGAGGAAACCGGAGTACCCGAAAAAAAAACCCCGATCTGCCGCAAGTCACTGACAAACTTTATCACATAATGTTGTATCGAGTACACCTCGCCTGAGCGGGATTCGAACTCACAACATTAGTGGAGTTCGTGTTACTCGATCTTTATTTTTATGTGTATGTTTTGTAGATCGTTGTTTTTCTTTTGGCCATTGTGTTGTCTCTCCTTCGATTTACGGATTCTAATTCCCCCTTTGGTATCTTCAGACTCTTCTCTTATTGGTGAGAGACACTGATTGCATATGTAATTTTAAATCCAACTACCATACGACGGTCCCTGTCAATACTCATATTATGAGTTCTTTCTAAGAAAATTGTTTACAACGTGTACCTGTTTAGCCTTAATCGTAAGTCAGGGTATACTTTTATTTCACACCAATGCATTTACCATAGTAATGACAGACTTAAATAATTGTTTACTGATTGACTTTTATAAATAAGTACGTACTCAGTGACATTTGTTGGTATGAAAGTTCTAGTGATCACTCGAACGGATACTTCAATGGTGTTACACATTGTATGAGATAATACAACGATATAAATCAATCAAATCTTTTATGTTTTTTCTTCGGATTTATTTAAATAATGGAGAATTTAATAAAAAATAATAATACACGATTTCAATTAAAAACCAAGTGGGTTTTTTTCTAATAACAGAAGAACAAAAATGTTCAGCTATTAGTATGGACTAACATGTGTATTTACTAAATCTATGTCAAAATATAAACAGAAGTTTCCCTGGCTATTAGTATGGACTAACATGTGTATTTACTAAATCTATGTCAAATTATAAACAGAAGTTTCCCTGGCTATTAGTATGGAATAACATGACAAATTATTGTACAGCCAACTGTCTAAATAATAAATGTGCCTCTGGACTTCATACGTCAAGACCCTCATCACTAATGGGCATTGGGATTGCATACGATAATATAAGACCTCCCCCCATAGGCAATGGGACTGAGGAGTTAATGGGTATATACCGTCTCTACTAAGGACTTTGGCAGTTATCACGATAGGCCCTTTACCATTAACCAATAATGGTTCTTGACAATTAAGACCCTCACTACTAAAGAACAGTGACATATATATGTTAAGACCCTCACTACTAATGGACAGTGACATGCAATGTACATACGTTATGAGAAAACCGAAGGGACAATCATAAATGGACCACAATCCTTAGACAACGAAAACATTGAGCAAATTACAACTAATTACGTTTTGTTTTGTTTTGTTTTTGTTTTTTGCGTTTGTTTTTATTTTTATTTATTTATTTGATTTTTTTTTAAACCTTGTACGTCTTTGCATTTATTTTTAACAACGTAAAATATACTAATAATGCTTGTATTCAGGGCCGGATTGTGACCTTTTGGGAGATCCCTAGGCTAATGAAATTATGCCACCCTCTCACTCGCCCACACCCGTCTTGGATTTTGTAACTCGTGATATATTTTTTCGACATCTACATAGTTTGAAGTAATCTTAGTGCAAATTCTTT
>MJUT01061487.1:22616-53293 GCA_002080005.1 Gigantidas platifrons
AAAAAAAACCGCATCGTGCACACTAAGATAGATTTATGTATTTATCTTAACATAAGGCAAACTATATGTCACAATTAGAATATATAAATAGAAGTAAAAACCTATAATACTGTAAGATCAAAAAGAAAATAAATTGAAATGACAAAATTAGACTTTTATCGTGTATTGCTAATCCTTCATTAGAATCACTATAACATTAAATTACCATGTTCTGGGGATTAGTTTATTGATTTCTGTCAAGACAGAGAATTGAAAAGGCAACCATTGAAATATAATAACATTAAAATCATTAACACATGTTATTAATTAAAAATTTAAAATAAAAAATACCACATCGCCAAAAACAATTACAAAATACAATGGCAAAATCTTACAAATAAGAGGCAAAATCAATAGTTTTTAACACATAATGACTTCTCTCTCTCTTGATAATTAAGATCATCCACTAAAAAGCATTTCAAAATTTAAGGGATGTTACTGAGTTTTGTTCAAAGCCATGTCATAGCGAAAATGCTTTACAGTTTGATGATATGACGACGATTTCTACTTTTATAACAGAAAATCACGATGAATTGAATGTACATAGTAAAAGGTTACTATGGCATCAGTCTACGGTTTCATATACAATTGTCATGACTACTAAGCCAATAAGTTGTTTGCCGTTACTCCTCCATGCAACATGCTTAGCGGAGAAGCAGCAACTGCCAATTTTATAGCCTTTGGTNATTTCATGATTTCATTGTAAATTCTATAAATATAAAAATGATGGTATTTTTTTGGGACTGAATAACTGTGAATTTTTTGAGAATTGTATGACTTTATTGTTAATTCTAAAAAATAAAATTGCAATATTATTCAAACTGTAGGTTATACCTTATTTTTCTTTCCTCAAATATCCTCTTTAACCCCCACCTGTGGTAATCTAAATTTACACCATAGGCCCATCCAAGTGCCACTTTTTAGCTATATGGAAACTCTGTTCTGCCTAATACTAACATTCGATCAATGATAATTTACCATTATCAGTCCTCGAAATGAAAATTTTAATTTTCTGGTTCGAATCAAATTCTTGAATTTATTTTTATATAGTTCTAAATAAAAACTGAAAAATTTACTGGTTCAAACAAAGTTTTGCTGGACTTGGGCCTGAGAACCGGTGCTCACAATGAGAACTGAGGTCTATTATTTGCTACTTTCAAAGAGAAAAGAATAACTTAAATGAATGATAATATAATTAAAAGGGAGGTCTTAGTATTCACTAAACAAAATAAATAATGCCCATTACATATAAATGACATAAAAATAAATAAAAAAAAACAAACATCTCCACTCAAATGTAAGCTTGTAGAGAAAACAAATTTAGACCCGAAGGCTCTTTTATTTGGTCATTGGTTAATTTACAATACACATTTTTATGTGAAAACAAGAAAAGTTGAAAGTATCATATTTGATTGAAGACATTTCTAAATGTTGGACTTCATTTCATGCTTTTGTAAATTTGTTTTGACAGTTTTGTCATTATATTCATGTACTTAGGGCGGTGCATTTCATTTGGACGCATTGGCATTTCATTTGGGCGCAAAGATATACTTTATTTAGGCGCATATTATTTATAATATGATATTTCATATGGGCGCTTCGTTTTTAAATACCTCTTCCGTTAGCCAGACAATATTTTTCCGTTGCCCCCTGTTCACCACGGGGAGGTGGAAGTAGGATTTTGAACAGGATAATTTTATGAAGTTAAACGTTTTATTTTTACAGAGTTAAAACAAGCTAAAATTCCAGCACTGGAGTTCAAGCACTATAAACGGGTAACGTCAGTATCTTACAGATCTGTTCTAGCAGAATATTTGTATTCCATTCTCTTCAAGTACTGCAGTCTTGTGATTTCACCATTGTTGTACATCTGATTTTGATCTATTGAATACTCCAGTTTTTCTCTCATTTCACGTCTGATACCAGCAGGAATGTCCATCCCTCTAATATTAATGTAATTGACATGTTGTTGTTTTAGTAGCACATCGACGAAAATACACAACGGTGGGTGGGCGGCATAGAACTCCGCGTTGAAATGCGCGTGGAACGACTCTGGTCCATTGTTTGTACGCTTGTGAAACATTGAAAGCACACAAGCCCACAATTGCGGAGGAAATCTTGCAGTTTCTTCGATGTAGTTGTTAAGAACATAATCCATGCATTTCTCATTGTCATGGGTATCAGCCATAATGTCTTCCACAAAAGCATCATCGACTTCTTCTGGAAGCAAAAAAGGCAAACCAAAGAATTTTGAGAGCCATTTGCCTATTTCTCCGCTTTTGTCCTTGTACTCAGAACTAAGACCTATCCTCTTAATGTTGCGCCACCAAGCTTGGCCTAAATGTAAACTGCAACAATCTATTCTTGTATCTGGAAAGAGAGCTACTATAACGTTGTGCATTGCTGGCTCAAAGTCAACATGAACGGACGAAGGGTTAAGTGAAGATCTCTTTCAGTGCACAAATGTTGTATTTTTGTCCATAAATCTCTAGCATAACTCTGTTTTCGCCGGCAAAAGAGCACATACATACCAGCGGAACATAATGTCCATTTTTGCATCCATGGATGGTGTAAAGTTGATGAAAGAATTTCGTGCACTTAAATGTTCCATCAACAAATATGTCTGATATATCATTGCACAAGCAGGTTAAATTTGAGTTGCATGTGAATACAATAATTCCATTCTCCTGGTCATTTACCATCATAAAAGACTCGTCCTTATTTGTATTGAGATTTATGATCTTTAATGCTTCATGCGCCTCAATTCTATACTTAGGTAGAACAGGTAGTTCTCTGCGACGCTCGCGGTATACAGCCAATGCCACGTTCTTCAAGTCCTAGGTTTGCAAGTTACTCTCGTCTAGTTTCTGTAATTCCTGCCTTATAATTTTAGATGGTCTGGTTGTTATATCATCTGAAGCCTTCCGTTTAGCCATTCCACGGAGCTGTTTTGATTCTATTTTTCTTTCATTCATGTCATGGTTGTGCTCACTCATTGCACTCATTACAACTTTTGATTCCCCAACAGTTCTAACTCTTACTTTACATTTACTTTCATTATCAGTACATCTCCACGAAATATCATTATTCTTGAGAATTCTGTCAACCCTAAACGTAAATCCATCATATATGAGACATTTTTTTCTTTTTATTCGTTGCAGATACAATTACGTCCATCTTGGTCAAAACTTTGTGTCACTTTAATTTAAAACTCTTAATACTTTGAACACAATGTCTTAGGACCTATTTTAGGACACTGATAGGACTATCCTAGGACATGTCTGCGATTGCATATCAAAGCTGTCTTAGCACTATCTTACTTTAGGATGTCCGAGGCATAATCGTAAATATGAATACGAGCTGATTTGTGTAAGGAAAGAATAATATAAATATAAATGCTACAAACATTAATGTGTTACGCAAAAGTTCACATAAAAAATATAATAATACGATTAAATTTCATTTCATTTATATATAAAATTGATTTAATTGTGATTTTTAGATAAGAAATGTATATAAACCTAATAAAATCTGATAATTATATATGATATATACAAAATACTGCTGAGACGTGCTAATGTGGGTCACGGGTCACTGTGAGTAGCATGTGTAGTCACGTGAACAGATATGGTGTTGAAATGTTGATACTCATAAAATATTGATAAATGCAATAACATTTTATGTTTGTCTTCAAGAAATATGATAGACAAAACCATGTGTGAAGTTTTATGACGAAATATCTCCGATTTCTATGTAAATTTACGAGTTGAAGTGGAGAAATACCCACAGGTAAATTTAGCGATGCATTTTTATCTTGGAAAATAATGAGCCTCCTGATTGGATAACCGATTTAAAACACACTGACTCCGCATAGTTTAGCAAGGTTACTCAGGTCAATAGTTTATAAATATAGAATCTTGACAATGTAAAGGAATGATGCATGTAAAAGAAATCTATGTTATATTTATTCATTTGTTTGATTCTGGAATATTGTTGATCGTTGATTTAAGCCGAAAATTTGAAATAAAAACACAGGCCCGGACTTTAAGCAAAAATAATAATCCAGGATTAGTTTTTTATTTAAAAAAAAATCCAGGACTCATGTGTCCATGATTTTTCTTTTTTTTGAATATGAAGTAATATGAAATATTGACATCCACACTTGCCTTTTGGACAGCACATTTCTGTGTCCACACTTGCCCTCAGGCAACACTTGTAATTTAATAAAATAATATCATTGAAAGTGATGGTAAATTTTAATCAATACGTGTACGTTGCATTAAACTTTTAGCCAAGTGAGCTGTTTTCAAGATGGCAACGTGTCACATCATCAGTTATTCAAACGGGTTAATGGATAAAAGCGTGCAGATTTTTTCTATAAATTGAAAGTAAAACTTTGTTTGTCCATTATTTTGTACGTAGCTGTTTCATGTAATACATTCTGTACTTCTGTACCAAGATGAGCAGAAAAAGAAGCCGAATTTTTCAGATTCCGAACTACAGATTATCCTAAAACACTCTTAGGACACATATTTTGGTGTCCTAACTTTAGGATAAATTTTAGGACATATCACAATTTAGGACACTTTCATTAAACCGACGTAATATTAAGATATGTCCTAAGACCATCCTAAGACACGTCTTAGTCCTAAGACACCTTTGTTAACACGGCTCCCGGAGTTTAACATTGGGCGTATGTTGTGTTCGGTAGGGTTAGTAATGTGTTACAATCCCTTAGGGGGTGGTGATTTTAATGGTGAGATGTTTTACACATGATAATGATTGTATATTGATAGAATTTTAAAAAAAATTTTTGTTTTTGTCCAGTTAAGTATGATATGGTTTGTTGTGTTGGTCAGCCATCAGATCATAATTAAGAACTTGCAAGATAAAAAAAACAGGATTGGCTTTGTTATTTACTGAATATATATACATTTGTCCACCTATAAAGTTGAAAAATGCATATATTATGGTAGATTTACTACTTTTATTGAAGTTTAAATCTTTAACTTTGCAATTTTAAATAGTTGAATCTTTAACAATAATGCACCAGTGTTTGTGCATGTACGGTAGATTTATTGCTTTGTACATAAACTGTAATACAATTCGATCTCATATTCTTTAAATCTTTGTTCAATAGGAAACGCAATATGTTAAGAAAGTTTATTTTTGTTTCTCAAGTTACAACTGTATGGCTTTGATCCTTCTGATGTTTTGAGAGAGAAAAAAAAACATCTCTTCTAGATGATCGTAATATTTTAGGAGCATGAACAGGATGAACACTAAAACATAATTTTGTCTTTGAAGATTGATATAAAAAACTAGAAATTGTATTTCATCCTCAATCTTGTGTTCCGATGTTCGTTTAGTCTTTATCCCCAGTTGTTTGTAGGAGGGCTCATGTCTTACTTACGTTATTTATGTCTGTTTACGTATAGTGGTGTACAACACCTATTATGTTTTTGTTTTGTTTTTCTTTGTCTTGTTTACCCTACGTTGCCAGTTTCTCTGGAATGTCCATTTTTGATTGCCCCTTAGGTATTCTCTAATGTTTAATTAATCATAAAACGAAACTAGAAATATTGCAACACACGACTAGAATTTAAAGGATAAAATAAGAATACAATTGTGAAAAGAACATTTTTAAAAGTAGTGATGGTCAACAATATCAGCAATATCATCAAAACGAAGAACAACATCTTACATCAAATCACTCCACACAAAAAAGACCACGACTTACTAGCTCAAATATATATATAAACAAAATAACAATGTATCCGTAGCCGGATAAATGAATAGACCGAAATGATACCAAGATGTTTTGCTATATAAACGTTAGAGATTACCAAAGGTGCAATCAAGAATGAACAATCTAGAAAAACTGACAACAAAACTGGTGTCATGTAAGAAGAGTTTGGAGTTACCAAAAGCGTAATCCGATGCATGTCGTAAATCGAAAAAGGACAGACAATACAATGGTCAATAAAAACAAAAGCAGAAAGACAAACAATAATCTGTCATATCTATTCATCACACAGACAACTAAAGATTAAGCAACACGAACATTAATGTGAACGTGGTAAACAGGAGTCAACTGTTCCTTTTTGAAGCATTTTAGATTAATTTAAATTTTATATTGTTGATATTATTATACAGTTTAGTTTACAATTAAAGTTTGTTTACGTTAAAAATATCCTTGCATACAGATTTCTCCTGTCATCATATCTACCTGAATAGTGCATTAGAAATTGTAAATTTATTTTATATTTTATAACAATAATATTCTCGTTGTGTCACGGTAAACATATTATTAGATTTTATCAGCCTTCTGTGGGGGTAATATTGTTCATAAAAGTGATAGCGGCCTACTAAATGGTCCTTTGTTTACTCTTAGGACATAATAATAACATCTATTATAACTGGTTTTATACATTGAGGGGCTGAATGTGTGGTATTTTACTTGTACCTTTTTAATATATTAATTCTAAAAGTAAGGAGAGTGAGCACAGGGACTGCCTCCACCACTAAATTTGCCCAACTGATATTTGTTTTACTCTCAATGTGTAAGCCACACTGAGAGTACTCATTGTCAGTACAACAATTCGGTAGGGCAAATAGTCACTGTGGACAGAGTGTGTGATTTATCAGCAATGAAATAATGACCACTATTACATTTTGATGAGATAAGACCTTGTACTGAAAAAAAGCCCGCTGAACTACTTGTATCATTATTGTGCTTGTTGGGATAATATGTGTCCAACAGTGTGACATGTCTGCTTAGTGTAGCTTATCAATGACTACAGTTCTCAGGTAGACAAGTCAGACAACTAGAACACATAATATCCTGACCCATATCATGTCAGCCTTAGCTTTAACTTCTTAATATTGCCTGCTCTGAAAGAAGCAACAAATTCCAATTTTCTAGTTAGCGGTTTGACTCGACTAGGGATTGAGCCCACAATCTATCGAAATCGAGTCGAGTTTGTTAAGGATTACATTACTAAATCGATTTGCTTAGAGAACACATATCGACTATATCAAACATGCATAGCTTGCATAAAACTAAGAATGTATAGGATTCAAATAAAACAGGTATTGTGTCTTGTGTGCCCAATGTTGCCAAGTGAACATAAATTATAATTATTTTTTCTAAATCAATCTGAGCATAACGAATGGATAAATTCTTTCTAATAAAAAAATAAATACATAAAAATGAGATATAAAATGTCTTTTCATCATGATCCCCACGTAATATGATAATCGTCAAAGAGACCCAGGGGTGGATTAACCTACGAAGTTGACATCATGTCATTAGTATGCTGTAAATGTATGAAAATATTTGATTTACAATACATATCATGAAATCACCAGTCCAATACATTACGTTCTAGAGTAATAACGGTGTAAAAGATTATGAATATTAAACAAATTTTAAATTGAATCAACAAATTGAATTGTGGCGAAGCCCCTGTATGAAATTTTCCCCATGCGAATAAAGGAACAAGTCGGTAAGAAGAGGAGTACTTGTTGGAGTTAGGGGTTCCAATTATAATGCTTAACGCCAATTTCAACAATATTTCAGCTATTTTGTGGCGGTTAGCTTTATTGGTGGTGGAAACTGGAGTATCCGGAAGAAGAAAAAGACACCGACCTGTCGCAAGTCACTGACATTATCACATAATTTTGTATCGAGTACACTTCGCCATGGGCGTGATTCGGACTCACAACTTTAGTGATGATAGGCTCTGAATCCATATACTATTTAGCTGTAACTCCAAAGAAAACCAAAACAAATACACTGTACAACACAACATGTGTTGGACACCACTCTACGCAAGCAAAGACAAATAACGTACATAAGACACGAGCCCTCCTACAAACAACTGGAGGTAAAGACGAACTGAACAAACACAAATAACGTAAATAAGACACGAGCCTTCCTACAAACAACTGCAGGTAAAGACGAACTTAACATCGTTTTTATGCAGAAATCTTAACGAACATCACAACACGGGACTTAGAACACAGTTGTTCGTTTTGCTGTCATTTAACCGTTTTTTTTAATTGATTGACTTTAGTATATGATTTTACTTAATTTCTAGCTGCTCTATTTATATACTAATATATAATAAGATAACGGTACATTATTATACATTAGGAAGAACCAGTCAAATAACACAATCCGGATAAACCGTATCGGTGATGTGATGGTTAGTGTGCTCGTCTCCAGTGTGGTAGATCATGGGCTCGAGGCCCAAACACTATGAAATCAGTATTTGTTGCTTCTCCGCTAAACACACAACACAAAGGAGTAAGAATAATGACTTGTTGGCTCGGAATCAGAATAATGAGTCCGAGCCACACAACCGACATGTCTACATGTTGTTACAGTTACTTAGCACTATAAATATCTAGCCCGGCGTTTTGGTCTGGTACAAAACGTACATCATTATCATCATCATCTGATTAAGATGTAACTTGTTCTCCCAATGATATAGCTGACATATTGCTCATTTAATGTTAGGCAATAACAACTCACTCACAGTTCGTATATACTCCAGTTAAACATAAAGCTAAAAATACATAAAATAGCAAAACAGGCTTACTAGACGTGATCTACCACAATCAAACCGGGAGCGAACAAAGGTATTTCGAATCACAGAACGACAGGTGATAGACACGACAAGCAATAAGAATTTGATGACAATTACTATTTAAATAAACATAAACATAAACATAAATCAATAAAGTGGTTAAAAAGTAAATAAATAATAATCTCATCCATTACCATATATAGAAGACAATGTATTGATACAATACAAATCAATTCTGACTCAACACCGTTAGTTAACTCAATACTACACTTTAAAAAAAAATATTAAAAAATGAAAATTAATAATATCACAATATTAAACAAATAGAATAATCGCAGAAGCAGAGGTAAACCCGATACCCCTTACACACAAATATATGACCGCTCAATTTCCTGACTTCAATAAAAAGTGGCGGGGTTAGGCTATTTTTATGAGTCCACACCTCCCCCTTAGTAAATTCTGAATTAAATATTAAGTTTAATCGCTTGAATAGAATCACAGCCTTAAATCAAAATTGGCATTAACTAGGAAGTACAATAAAAATCATCTTATAATCAGAAATCAGTTTTTTATCATCCTAAAAAATAAATATTATATACTAATTATCTTATCTTCAATTCCAGGTAATCCGTTCATTTTGCGAAATGTAATAATGCAATTTGTTTAAGCCAGGTGTTTATATACAAGAGAGGCAAACATTACCCAACGTTTTCTCACATCTATCTACCGTATTTTATTATGCAGCTAAATACGTCGATAATTAATTCTTTGATGGTCCGCCAACCGTTATATAATCACCATAAAAATTTAATATTTCTTTTCTACGTTTTTTTGTGCGATATATTTGATTACGATTTACTGTACCGTGAGATAAGTTTCACATCGGTGTCGCATTCGTCGGATGTCAATGTTTATTCCGTTCTCACCTGGTTGTGTATTGGGTATTCAGCAGGTGATATATATATACTATATAATATATATTCATCACAATACTCATTTTAATATTTCTTTATGCTTAACGGGTGAAATTACAACTGGGTAGGTAATGACTAGCACCCAATCATGATCACTCTAAGATCATTATCTATACAATGTGGTATACGCAATCTTATTTATTTATTATGTACACACACACACACACACACACACACACACACACACACACATATATATATAAATGCTTAAGACAGATTTCAATGACATCATAATTTATTTAATATATTGTCAAGTAGTACAAAATGTAAACCAATCTATATTATGAAATCACTAGGAAGTGGCCCAGGTTAATAAAAATAAAATACCCCTAAGCTTCTAAGTAAACCCAGTTTCGTTTTATCAAAAGACTTAAATTAATCCAAGGTTTTTTGGTTTGTTGGTAAACAGGTATATATACTAGGAATTCCTTTGATAATATGTTCCTGTTGTGTAATGTACCAATAAAATTGCAATCATATTTAAATTTGTTAGTCATCACTGCATGAAGGCAAATATTTTGAAAATATATTAGGTATTTTCATATAAAAAAAAATATACTGGAAATGTTTTGCGTATAATCATTACCATCAATTTAATTTTTGTTCAATTAGGAAGTATGAGTACCGGAACATGGAAAAGATACAATATGTCAAAAAAAGTCAACAGTGGAAGTATCACATCTACAAGTACGAGCTGTAGCTGTCCATCCAAACAATACCATAAATGGTATCTAGCATTGTCTTGATTGATTGATTGATTGATTGATTGATTGATTGATTGATTGATTGATTGATTGATTGATTGATTGATTGATTGATTGTTGATTGATTGATTGATTGTATGATTGATTGATTGATTGATTGATTGATTGATTGATTGATTGATTGATTTACATCCATATCCTTTCTTACTATAAGCAGTTCCTTTCTAAGTATAATGATAGATGTCTCGCATGTTCATTTACATCCACATCTGTTCTTACTACAAGTTGTTCCTTTACTTTAATTTATGCTTAAGTGTAATGTTGGACAGTCTCTCATGTTCATTCACATCCATATCCTTTCTTACTACAAGCTGTTCCATTACTTTAATTTGTGTCTAAGTGTAATGTTTGATAGTCTCTCATGTTTATTTACATCCATATCCTTTCTTACTACAAGCTGTTCCATTACTTTAATTTGTGTCTAAGTGTAATGTTGGATAGTCTCTCATGTTTATTTACATCCATATCCTTTCTTACTACAAGCTGTCCCATTACTTTAATTTGTGTCTAAGTGCAATGTTGGATTGTTTATCATGTTCATTTATATCCATATCTTTCTTACTATAGGTTGTTCCTTTACTATTATTTATGTCTAAGTGTAATGTTGGATAGCGTCTTATGTTCATTTATATCCATATCCTTTCTTACTATAGGTTGTTCCTTTACTTTAATTTATGTCTAAGTGTAATGTTGAATTGTCTCTCATGTTCATTTACATACATATTCTTTCTTACTACAAGCTGTTCCTTTACTTTAATTTATGTCTAAGTGTAATGTTGGATAGTCTCTCATGTTCAGTTACATCCATATCTTTTCTTACTACAAGCTGTTTCTTTACTTTAATTTATGTCTAAGTGTAATGTTGGATAGTCTCTCATGTTCATTTACATCAATAATCTTTTGTACTACAAGATGTTCCTTTACTTTAATTTATGTCTAAGTGTAATGTTGGATAATCTCTCATCTTCATTTACATCCATATAATTTCTTACTACAAGCTGTTCCATTACTTTAATTTATGTCTAAGTGTAATGTTGGATAGTCTCTCATGGTCATTTACATCCATATCGTTTCTTACTATAAACAGTTCCTTTACTTTAATTCATGTCAAAGTGTAATGTTGGACGGAGACTTCATGTTCAGTTACATCCATAACCTTTCTTACTATAAGATGTTCCTTTACTTTAATTTATGTCTAAGTGTAATGTTGGACAGTCTCTCATGTTCATTTACATCCATAGCATTTCTTACTACAAGCTGTTCCTTTACTTTAATATATGTCTAAGTGTAATGTTGGACAGTCTCTCATGTTCAGCTACATCCATATCCTTTTTACTACAAGCTGCTCCTTTACTTTAATTTATGTCTAAATGTAATGTTCGATATATTTAGATGCAATGTTAGGTAATTTCTTGCGTTCATTTACATATCATTTCTTACTATAAACTGTTCTTTTACTTGAATTTGTGTCTAAGTGTAATGCCCGTTATATCTAGATGTAATGTTAGATAATTTCTCATGTTCCTTTACATCCATATATTTTCTTACTATAAGATGTTCCTTTATTTTAATTTATATTTAAGTGTAATGTTGAATAATCTCTCATGTTCATTTACATCCATATCTTGTCTGACTATTAACTGTTCCTTTACTTTAATTTATGTCTAAGTGTAATTTTAGATAGTTTTCCATGTTCATTTTCTTCCATATCCTTTCTTACTACAAACTGTTCTTTTACTTAAATTTGTGTCTAAGTGTAATGCGCGATATATCTAGATGTAATGTAAGATAGTTTCTCATGTTCCTTTACATCCATATATTTTCTTACTATAACCTGCTCCTTTACTTTAATTTGTGTCTGTATGTAATTAAAACCTAGATATCAATTTTAGTGAACACGACACGTTTCTGTAATAACCGTTATCAGGTACTCGTATGTCTAAGTGTAATGTTGGATAGTCTCCCATGTTCATTTACATCAATACAATATCATTTCTTACTCAGTCTATTTATGAGCTTCATTTTCATTAGTCGTCACATGACATGACTAAACAGAATGAAATCTACACCTTGATCAATATAGATATAAATTTGTAATAACAGAAGATTTTAGTCCTTCAGAACTCGATGATGGAGGCATCATATAGTTTCTACAATAACAAATAATAAAATATCGATATTAACTTTGGTTTATTACGGATTAATTACTGATCTAATGCGCTTGGCGTTGAATATGAGATTTGTATACAGGAAAATCATAAAGTCAGTCAATTTAATGATATAATCTTCATCTGATATGGCCGACTTCAGTATTGATATTATTTGTATTTAAAGATCCTAGATTTTGTGATATGACTATTTAATTCTGTTTTGGTGGTTATATTTTTAAATATATATAACCCACCAATTTTTATTGAAGTGTTTTTATCAATCAGGAAAAGTGAACGGTCATGTACATAAGTACAAAGCAATAATGTATGTTATTGGCATCGATTATGTATGTTATAGGTATCGATTTTGTATGTTATTGGTATCGATTTTGTATGTTATAGGTATCGATTTTGTATGTTATTGGTATCGATTTTGTATGTTATAGGTATCGATTTTGTATGATATAGGTATCGATTTTGTATGTTATTGGTATCGATTTTGTATGTTATTGGTATCGATTTTGTATGATATAGGTATCGATTTTGTATGTTATTGGCATCGATTATGTATGTTATAGGTATCGATTTTGTATGTTATTGGCATCGATTATGTTTGTTATAGGTATCGATTTTGTATGTTATTGGCATCGATTTTGTATGTTATTGGTATCGATTTTGTATGTTATTGGTATTGATTTTGTATGTTATTGGTGTCGATTTTATATGTTATTGGTGTCGATTTTGTATGTTATTGGTATCGATTTTGTATGTTATTGGTGTCGATTTTGTATGTTATTGGTATCGATTTTGTATGTTATTGGTATCGATTTTGTATGTTATAGGTATCGATGTTTTATGTTGTTGGTATCGATTTTGTATGTTATTGGTATCGATTTTGTATGTTATTGTTATCGATTTTGTATGTTATTGGTATCGATTTTGTATGTTATTGGTGTCAATTTTATATGTTATTGGTGTCGATTTTGTATGTTATTGGTATCGATTTTGTATGTTATTGGTATCGATTTTGTATGTTATTGGTATCGATTTTGTATGTTATTTGTGTCGATTTTGTATGTTATTGGTATCGATTTTGTATGTTATAGGTATCGATTTTGTATGATATAGGTATCGATTTTGTATGTTATTGGTATCGATTTTGTATGTTATTGGTATCGATTTTGTATGTTATTGGTGTCGATTTTGTATGTTATTGTTGTCGATTTTGTATGTTATTGGCATCAATTTTGTATGTTATTGGCATCGATTTTATATGTTATTGGTGTCGATTTTGTATGTTATTGGTGTCGATTTTTTATGTTATTGGTGTCGATTTTGCATGTTATCGGTATCGATTTTGTATGTTATTGGTATCGATTTTGTATGTTATTGGTATCGATTTTGTTTGTTATTGGTATCGATTTTGTATGTTATTGGTATCGATTTTGTATGTTATAGGTGTCGATTTTGTATGTCATTGGTATCGATTTTGTATGTTATTGGTATCGATTTTGTATGTTATAGGTATCGATTTTTCCTCTGTTTCTATGACTTTCCTCTTGACTTGGAACTGTTCCGACAGTGTGCTCATTTTCAGTTTTTCCATTTTATTAGCATGCAATAGAGAGTTTATATTCAAACTAGGATTTCTCGGTTGCAGACACAATTGCAATCATATTTTATATTACCGTCATAGACAGTACACAATAAAAAAATAAAAAAATTGTATAATTATATCTCGTCAACCATTGATGTTTTTATTTGTTGGTTTCATCAGTATTAATATTTCATATTAACCGATACGGTGATGTCGAGAGATGATATTTCAATTGTTTTGTAACAGCTGTTGTTTGGTACATGCTTATTAGTTTAGTCTCCATGCAATATAAAATGCTATTGAAGGTATTATCCACCCAGTAGACATTGTTTCGGTACTGACATGGTTTATTATATATATTTTTATCGAAATTTACAGTTCCTAAATCATGTAATTATTATTAAAGCTAAGGTTTTCCTCCCCCAGGCACAGGTGACATTAGTTATCCTGGTTAAGCTCTTTGGCTTTCTTTCTCGCTTATTGGATGTTTTTCTCCGGGTACTCCACCAATAAAACTGACCGCCACGATATAACTGAAATATTATAGAAAGTGGCGTTAAACACCATAAACATAACGCTCATCCCTATTGTTGACGCATAGTTAATCGGCCTTTTAATCGAAATGACCACCCTTTTAACCAAGGACACTACTGTGTATAATGCAAGTCATGGCTAGAAACCAAATTTACATCTATATTTCGTGTTGCGCAGTCTTTAGTTTTCTGTGTAGTGTTTTATAGATCATTGTTTGTCCTTTTTGTTCTTTTCCTTTTGGCCATTGTTGTGCGTGTCCTTCTTCGGTGTGTTGTCTTCAAACGTTTCTTACATACAAAAACAATATATACTCAACAACAAAAGAAACGCACCACTCATATTTTGGAAAATATTTTTTATAATTTATTTAACAATGATATAATTAATAACATAAAAGTTAACAACAATAACCGTAGAAAAAATTCATAGCACATTGGGTACCACAATTTGAAACAATGTCGTCACACAACAACTTTAACAAAGGTACTCTCAAATTGAAAAGTCAGTACCTGGTATGTCCACCTCTAGCATTGATGCATGCAGTGCATCGACGACGCATTGACAAGATAATGTTTTGAATAACTGTTTGTGGCATGTTATTCCATTCCTCAGTCAGTGCGCGACGTAAGCAATCGACAGTGGTAGGTTTATTGGGACGACTGTAAACACGCCTTCCTAAGTCATCCCAAACATGCCCAATTGGTGCTAAGTCCAGAGATAAAGCGGGCCATGGCATTACACGAATGTTTGCATTATTTAGAAAGTCCATGGATATTCTTGCTATGTGTGGCCTTGCGTTATCTTGTTGGTACACTCGCAAATCCGGAAGTGTTCGAAACATTGGTGCTACAAGTGGAGTCAAAATGCTATCTCTGTATCGTTGCGCATTCAAAGATCGGTCACAAAAATGCAAGCAGTCTTGTATCGGTATGAAACTCCTTCCCAGACCATAGCACTACCTCCGCCCCAACGATCGACTTCCTATATGCAGCAAGCATCATATCGTTCACCAGTTCGCCTCCACACACGTATACGGCCATCAGCATTGAGCCAAGTTAAAGCGGGATTCGTCTGAAAACAGAACTTCCTGCCATCGTTGACGAGTCCAAGGCAAATGTCCTCTTGCCCATTCCAATCGTTGACGTCCATGACGCTGTGTAAGTATTGGACCTTTGAATGGACGACGAGCTCGGAGACCGTATTCCCTGAGACGACTCCAAATAGTATGGGCTGCGATTCGTGGCCTATAGCGTCCAACTGTTTCTCTGGCTGTTACATTTGCAGTTCTGAATCGTTCACGCAAATGCTGAAGCCTTATCATCTTGTCCTGCGCCTGTGTTGTCACCCTTGGTGCTCCAGGCCTTGGTCTATCGGCAACCGTATTCGTGGCTAGAAACCGTTGTCTGAGACGCACTATTGTGCTGTGGTTGCAGTTAAAGTCGTCGGCAACATTTCTCGTTAACATTCCGGCACGTAACATGCCCAATGCCTGGTTACGTTCATCAGCTCTGAGACGAGCCATGGAAATTTACCTTTGAGAATTAAGCAAACACAGAAGTTGAAGTTTCTCTCTGTGCATGGTGTCAATAGCTTGATAAAAGCTGTCAAAGCATTTTGAAAAACTTATCACCATTGACTGCATGTCCAAAAAACAGTTTTTGAACTTGTTTGCCTAACGCGTCAGTTGTTTGAGCACCAGGTCAAAACTTGCCTGTAATTGATTAGCTAGCCTATGGGCTATAAAATATATTACTGACACAAAATAAATTCACATTTTTATTTTTTTTAAATGAAACATAACAGTGGTGCGTTTTCAAAGTTGTTTAGTAACTCCTTGCTCAAATTTTGCAAAAAAATATTTGCGTAATGGTATATTCCTTGTATTGCAAAGCTTTTTAGCGTAACAGTTTGGTTTGGGTTTCCTGGCAAAGGGGGGTGGGGGGTGGGTGGGGTGGCGAACGTCCCCCTCTATATCCGCCACTGCCTGCGACAAAGTGCTTTGTCTGATCTGGCTCCTGTGTCATGTGTGCCCAATTGTGCATTGTATCACTGAATTGTCCATTCTTGATTGACCCTTTGGCTTCCTCTTCATAAGTATAGCAATTTAAAAAAAAAACGTTAGGGTAATCCGAAGGGGCCATCCAGAAATACTGGCAACATTGTGCACACCAAACACAGGAGCCAGATTCACCAAAATATAGCGATTTAATGTCTTTGTTGGCTATATGTTTTCAATTTCACAAAATGTTAATATTTCAAGCAAAATAATGTAAACACCTTAAAATTGATTTATTAAATGTTTATGCAATGCATATCCCATGTATTTACATATTAAATAACACACGAAATGTGATATCTAAGTTTTTATTATTTATAATTATTCACGCATCTTGTTTTAAACACAATCAGCGTTTAGTTGACAACCGAAACTGAATGACATACAATAACAAATAATGAAACGTCTATAGCAATACTGTAAATAGAAATTAAATCTACTGTAAGCATGACTAAACGTCATTGTATGTATACAATATATGTCTTTTTGCATATTTATGTAAAAAATAAACCACATCCTGTTACCTTATTATAATTCTATTAAATATTGAAGAGAACATAGTGGAGTATTCTATAAATAGAATAGTAGTCAGCATTTTGGTGCCAGTTTGAAATTATTTGTTTATAAATTTGCATAAGCTAAGTTTGAGAAATAATTGTTACCTAAATAGATCCATATCTCACAAAAGGGAATAAATAGACTTATTATATGGTATGTATATTAATGCGGTTGTGTTTTGCTCTGTATCCAATCAGAAACAGTTATCAGGATATTGACAGATGGTGTTCCAATTGAGGTACTGATAACTGACGAATTTTCCAATAGGTTCTTTTGGACATTGTGTTGTATGTTCTTCGATATACGGATTTTGATTTCCCCTTTGGTATCTTCTAGCTCTTCTGACATCTAATAAAACATCAATGGTGTAATGATTATATTGCTCGGTAGATCGTGGATTCGAACCCAGGTCGGGTCAAATCAAAAACTGTAAAATTGTTATTTGCTGCTTTTCCGATAAGTACACAACATTTAGTACCTTATGGATGTTGTTTCAATGAGTGAGTGAGTGAGTGAGTGAGTGAGTGAGTGAGTGAGTGAGTGAGTGAGTGAGTGAGTGAGTGAGTGAGTGAATGTTGTTTAACACCAACTCACCAATCTTAGCAATATCATGACGAGAACAAGTTAATTTTCCCTTTGGAAGATTGCTCTGTGTTCGGTAATTTTGTTATTACCCTTATTCAATGAGATGATGATGATGTCCGCTCTGTACTAGACCAACAGGCTTAGTTGGATTTTGATAGTGCTAGCTCACTGAAACAACAGTCTGTGGATAAACTTGTCGCCCCACTCGGATGCATTATCCTGATTTCGAGCCAAATTTGCCCTTTCTCCTTAATTCTGCATGCTTAGCGGAGAAGCAATCAATACAAATTTTATATTCTTTGGTTTGACCCGATCGGAGCTGGAACACCCGATCTACCGCATTCGTGTTGTTTCAGTGATCTAGCTATATAAAATCAAACTAATCAGTTATCATAATTATTTCATCGAATAGAACTTCTTCTTCTGCATATTTATAGACCAACAATCACTCACGCCAACTTTTAACATAATGTATACAAACACAGTTCAGATAGCAAGGACGAACAGACTGTACATAGTGGTAATATAGAAGATAACAAACAACTACTAACTTTGCACTCACTTGTCATTAGATGATGATTGTTGCTTAACACCAAGGCAACTACTAACAGTGCACTCACTTGTCACTAGATGATTGATTGTCTGGTGTTTAAAACCCAGACAACTACTAACAGTGCACTCACTTGTCACTAAATAAATGATTGTCTGTTGCTTCTGTTGCTTAAAACCCAGACAACTACTAACAGTGCACTCACTTGTCATTAGATGATGATTGTTGCTTAACACACAAACAACTACTAACGGTGCACTCACTTGTCATTAGATGATGATTGTCTGGTGCTTAACACCCAGACAACTACTAACAGTGCACTCACTTGTCACTAGATGATTGATTATCTGTTGCTTAAAACCCAGACAACTACTGACAGTGCACTCACTTGTTATTAGATGATGATTGTTGCTTAACACCCAGACAACTACTAACAGTGTACTTACTTGTTATTAGATGATGATTGTTGCTTAACACCCAGACAACTACTAACAGTGCACTCACTTGTCATTAGATGATTGATTGTCTGTGCTTACAACTTGTCATTAGAATTCCTGAAATATTTTTGGTTCAGAAATATACTAATAAAATGAAAGACAAGAAATACAACAATGTTGCAACAATTCCACAAAAAACAAAATCGTAGAAAGAGGCAATATGGATACATATAGAATAAAGTTGTCGTTGCCATGATCGTATGGTAGTTGGATTTACAACTAACTATGCAAGCGGTACCTATCACCACTGATGTTGTTAGTTTGAATCCCGTACAGGACAAGGTGTACAACATTATTTGATAAAGTTTGTCAGAGACTTGCGGCAGGTCTATGGTTTTCTCGTGGTCCTCCGTTTCCTCCATCAATAAAGCTGACCGCCACGATGTGTCTGAAATACTGTTGAAAGTGGCGTTAAGCACCGTAAAGCGAAACCAATCCACATCATGTTTATAAAATAGGTCGGTCAAGCCCTACTTATTCACAATGCGGTGTGAAATGGATTTGCCGTATTAGTTAGGACATCTTCGTTATGTTCTACTCTTCAATATAAAGTATGAATTTAACAGTTGATTAAATTGAAAACAGAAATAAAATTCATTCATCTGGTAATAAAAAAAAATGGTACAAGCTAATACAACATCATTAGCACAGTTGTTCCAAAATACAATAGACATATCCTAGAAATAGAGATGAAATCGATATCCCTGACACAAATATACAAGACCCATTATTCCTCTGCCTAGGTACAGGGCACGTCGATGTAGAGTGAAGGGGTTAAGTTAAGTTTATGGGCCCAAACCTCAAGAGATACGATAAATAAAGGTTCAGACTGGAATGACTCACTAGGCCGTTGTAGACCACTTTAATGTGTCAAGAATAGTCATTTCAAGGCCAATGATTCGTCTTCGACAAACAGGTAGGACAAATGATAGACTCCGTAACGGCAGGCCGTGTGTGACATCACAACGTCAAGCCAGATATTTACGCCTTATTCACATCCGGAATCGTATGATAACGGCTGAGGAAACTGTCCGTAGAACACATGGTCTAGTAAACATCCGAATTTTGGGTCAGACTGTTCGCAGAAGAATACGTGAATCTGGACTCCGAGCTAGGTGTCTGGTGGTGGGACCAATCCTTCAACAACGCCATAGGACCATGAGACTAGCGTGGGCTCGTGCACGCCGTCGTTGGAGGCTTCTCACCCGGCAACACATTATTTTTAATGATGAATCCCGATTTTCACTTCGTTTTAGCGATGGACGTTATCGTGTGTACCACAGGCGCGGAGAACGTTTTACGGACCAGCTTGTGTACGAGTCCGACCGTTTGTGAGGGGGAAGTGTTATGGTCTGGGCAGGAATTCGTCATGGTGGTCGCACTCAGCTCAAAATTGTTCAAGGAACATTGAATGCCGTAAAATACAGAGACGATATTCTTGATCCTATCGTTCTGCCCGTTCTGCAACAGCGAAACTTTGATCACGTCTTTCAACATGACAATGTAAGATGTCACGTGGCTCGTGTTTGTCAAGACTTTCTGAACCAGATTCATATCCGTGTTCTTCCTTGGCCGGCGTTATCATCGGATCTGTCACCAATTGAACTTTTATGGGATGAACTCAGTAGACGTGTTCGCCACCGTCAAAATCCATCGGACACACTACAGGAGCTGTGTGACGCACTTGTGCATGAGTGGAACAACATCCCACAAGCCTTTATCCAATGATTGATTGGTTCTATGCGTCGGAGATGCAAAGTTGTCGTTGCTGCAAGAGGTGGTCACACACTTTACCGAACTCCGCAAACTTCCATACTGCATGACAATATTTGTCTGTCAATGATTTGTTCTGATAATAATGTTGAGACATTTTGTTGATATTGCCTTATTTGCTATGACCATATGAATCTAAATTATACGATTTTTGTTGATTTGTTTTTTCCAATGTAAAAAATATTGAACATCAAACCCTTGTATCGTTTCTTTTGTTGACTAGTATATAATTCTAATACGGTGTGAAATGATATTCTATTTCTTGATATCAAAATATACTAGTTTAAACCTGCACTTTTCATTGAAGTGCCTGTACCAAGCCAGGAAGATGAGCGGTCATGTGTTACAGGTATCGATTTTGTCTCTTTCTGTGATTTTTCTATTGGGTTATGGAACTGTATGGTATGTTTTGTTTTCAATATTGTTTACACTGGTAATACAAAGACAAATATGGAAGGTTCTTAGCTTTCGCTGAAAGGGAATAATTCGTGGATATATTTGTCTTCTAACTTTATTTAGTAGAACATAAAATTATTGCTTGTTAAAATGCATTTAAATAAGTTAAACATGAATAATAAACAATTATCAATAAATCAATAACAATAATAAAATATTTTTTTTTTAAAAAGAACAAAAAGTTAGGAAAATATTATTATTTTAATGGCGTGTCATATTACTCAATCAAACAAATAAACAAAAACTAAAACAACATATATCAGACTATTAAACTCACATTAAATATCAATATATGTATAACAATAGTCATCGTAGGCAGTGCTAATGTTTCAGAGATCTTGTTTACAATTATAAACATTTATCTCAAGCTGGATTTCCAACGCTATATGTCAATGATTTGAGATGAGAGGTGATTATTAAAGATGAGAGGTGATTGTTAGGATGAGAGGTGATTGTTAAGACGAGAGGTGATTGTTCATAGGCAGTGCTAATGGTTCAGAGATCTTGTTTACAATTATAAACATTTATCTCAAGCTGGATTTTCAACGCCATATGTGAATAATTTGAGATGAGAGGTGATTGTTCGCTTTGTTGATATTGGTGGGATTGCTGTCCATCACTGTTTAAACTTTCTTTTCATAACTAAATACATAGCCTGAAACAGTCAATATTGTCAAATACACACTTATGTAAATAAATTTATACAAATATAATGATTTATGTAAAACATAATCAATACATAAAGAGGGTAGTCGTGGCCGTAAGCATATGGGAGTTGGATTTACAGCTGCCCATGCAATCAGTGCGGATTACCACTGATGTTGTGAGTTCGAATTTCGATCAGGGCGATGTGTACAACATTTTATGATAAAGTTTGTCAATGACTTCCGGAAGGTCGGTGATTTTCTCCGGGTCCTGCAGTTTCCACCACCAATAAAACTTACCGTCACGATATAGCTGAAATATTATTGAAAGTGGCGTTAAACACCATCAAACAAACAAACAACATCAAACTAATACATAAATACTTATTGTATACTAGTATATCTACTCTGTGCATTCCGAATGTAGAAAATAAATCAGGAATAACTGAACAACGTAGTAATTCACGCATGTGCTTACTCAAAGAGAGACCGCCTCTGAGGTACAATGTTTGGCATGCTCGTCAAATGTGGTAGGTCATCGGTTTGACCCCCAGTGAGCAAACCAAAGACTACTGGCATTTAGTGCTTCTCCGCTAATTATGCAGCTTTAATGGGTAAAAACAGAATAATGTTTCAGACTAAAGCGACATGTCTTTATCTGTGGACTGTTGTCTCGGTGAGCTATCGTGATAAAATCTAACTCAGTGTATTCGTCTATTACAAAGCGGACATCATCAGCATCATCATCGCAACAAAATATAACATGATATATATACAATGTAGTTTAAAATTGCTCACATGACATTATTCAATAATAACTCACTGTCATCAAAAATAACAAACAAATATTAGATGTTTTTGTGATTGATTGATTGATTATTGCTTAACGTTCAGCAAGCAGGATGTGTCAGTCGGATCCACAACTTTGAACTGCTACTGGAAAGTAGACATAGTTGGGTAGGGGTTACAAGTTTAGATATTTGTAGTGGCTTCAATGTATCTAATCTTTTTAGAAATCTATTAAAGAGGTATTTAACCAGCAGGGAGTGTGGATAACAAACGTTAGAGAATACCGAAGAGACAATCAAAAATTAATAATCCATAGAATCTGGCAACATCGGGTACACATGACAAAGAAAAACAAAATACAGTATGTGTTGGACACCACTATACGCAAGCAAACACAAATAACGTAAATAAGACATGAACCCTCCAACAAACAACTGGAGGTAAAGACGAAACGAACATCATTTTATGTGGAAATCGTAACGGACATCACAACACGGATGTAAAGACATGTAACAGGACAACGCAATAAATATGTTACCCACTATGGTGCACGGTCACAAAGATTAAAAAAAAAAAAATTTATAGGTAGATATTTAAAATGCGATGTAAACGATTTTGTGGAGATCTATCCATTTCATAGGTTTATCAATTTATGATCTTGAAATTGCATTTGATTAAGATGAAATCGATTCCATAATCAACAGCTATTAATTTTTTGTCACATTAAAACATGTCCTGCAGAAATTGATGAAGGGTGTTAATATTAATCATATTTTCGACGACTGAAATCAAGAACAAACTATAATTTTTATAAGATCATATTTCTTAATATCTATGCAAATGTATATAGATTTTTTTATAAACAGTAATTTATTTAACGACCAAGAATAAAATTATGCTGTTAGGAATAAACGATAGAGAATACAGAAGGGACAATAAAAAATGAATAATCCAGAGAAATTGGCAACAAGATGGAAAAAAAACAACAAAAACACAACACAATATGTATTGGACACGCAAACAAACACAAATAGCGTAAATACGACATGATACCTCCTACAAACAACTGGAGGTAAAGACGAATCGAACATCGTTTTTATGCGGAAATCGTAACGGACATCAAAACACGGAACTCAGAACGTAAAGACACATAATAGGACAATACAAAAGACTAAAATGAATAGCAACACGGACCCCACCAACAACCGGGGATGGACTCGGGAGCCCGTGCTACGATCTTCGGTTTTCTTGCTCCCAAAGACTTTTAGTTTATCTGGTTTTCAGTATTTTGACTTTGATCGTACCTGATGAAGATTATTCCAGAAAGGCGTCGTGAGGACTGAATTTGATATCTACGTTTTTATCAGAAACGGTGTAAATTTACCAAGAGACAAAAAAAAAAGGATGCACAGTTTTGTATATCAATTTAAAATGTGTATTACAGAGCCGTTCGGTCATTCTCTATCCAGAGTCGTCATTCCTGCTACGCTACACAACATCTCTGTCAACGCCCATTACACAGGATGTTTGTAAAATTTAGAAACAGTAAAAAAAATCTACTTAAAATTGTTTTGATTATCGTAAATATCAATAAATATGAAAATAAATCACTCTTTTCAAGGATTTACTTGCTCATTTCAAATCAATTCTCTCTTAAAAATGATTTGTGATCGTTTTTCACTTTTTAATTTTTACCTCCGCAAAATAGTTCTCCAAGAAGTGGGGGGTAAAATCATTTTTAAGAGAGAATTGATTTGAAATGAGTGACTTATTTTCGTCTTTATTGATATTTACAATAATTAAAACAATCTTAAGTACATTTTATTTACTGTTTCTAAGTTTTACAAGAATGTTGTAAAATGAGCGGTGACAGAGATGTTGTGTAGCGTAGCAGGAACAACTCTGGATAGAGAATGCCGTCCGGTGTGTTCGCGCACCTAAGGGTTCAGTGGTTAATTTCACAGCTTACCAAAATTTTATTGAATTAATTTAAATGATCCTCAATTACATTGAAGTATTATCTTTATGGTCAATTATCCGGATTCCGCTACAATTTTTAACATTTCAGTGAAAACGAAGTGTAAACAAACCAACCCTCGATTTTTTACAAATGTTGCAACGTCCGGTGATGTCGCGCATGCATATTTTGGATGGTTCTTAAAATGAATAAGCAAACGATTTTATTTTGAACGTTTTCGAAATTGAAGTTTATACCTAGTCCTTCAAAATAAGCTCAAATTTGAAAACATTTGATATCTTTTAATATAATTAGAATTAATCCTCACACACCAGTAGTCTCCATCTTAACTTCTCCAATGATTTTGCAATTTGTACATGTACAATACGTATGAGCGAACTCACCGGATGCGCGAACACCGGTGCCAAGACAGCATATCAAAAATAGTTGCTGACAAATTGCTAAGCCTGCACACTCCGATCAAAATAGGCTTTGACATAATGCCACAAGAGGGAACAATGGTGCAAAATCAAGAATAACAAGATCACAGTTGCAAAGTTGGAGGGCAAAAATGTTAACAAAAAATCAATACATTCATACAGGAGCTTCTCAAGAAAAACGAAATGAAGTTATCCCGGTCCTTTAATTTCACGTTCCGCTATACAGATGATGTTCTTTCACCAAATACTTCATCGTTTTGTGGTTTTGTTTATCGCATCTATCCCATTGAACTAGAAGAAGAGTTTGCAGATACCAAAGGGGCAATCAGAAACCGTATATCGAAGAACAGACAGCACAATGGGCAAAAGAAAAAGTACAAAAGGACAAACAACGATCGTCAAAACATACATATAAAACTAAAGATCGAGTAACACGTACCCCACTAAAAACCGGGGGTGACCTCAGGTGCTCCGGAAGAGTAAGCAGTTCCTGCTCTACTAGTGGCGCCGTCGTGTTAATCTAATTAGAACGTCATGAATGAGGAAAGGACCGAAAAGTGTTTACGACAAGTGGAACATATCCGTGGTAATTTGTGACACAGATATTCCATAGCGGTCTGCCAAGTCATGGTAGCGACAAAGGAAACAAAGGAAAGCACAGATACAGCTAGGTCTACTTCATACCTTAACATACAATTCAAAATTGGCAGTGAGGGCAAGCTAATAACAAAACTTTACTACGAAAGATATCATTTGAATTTTCTCATTGTGAGCTTTTCCATTTATGTGCAGCAGCTGCATATGGAGTATATTTCTCTCAGTTGATCCAGCTATTCCAGAGTTTGTGGTTCCTATCATAATTTCTTTAAGAGAGGTTGCTGCTTACAAGGAAACTAATGCAGCAAGGGTTCCTATTGGTTAAGTTGAAGTCATCACTTCGAAAGTTTTACTGTCGCCACCATGACGTGATTAACCGTTACGGAATATCTGTGTTACAAATGACTATATGAACAGATATGTTCTACTTCTCGTAAGCACTTCCCGGATTTTCCTCATGACTTATCACCAGGTTTGTAACTGGAGCAACACGACGGTTGCCACTAGTGGAGCATGATCTTCTTACCCTTCCGGACCACATGAATTCACCCCCAGTTTTCATTGGAGTTCGTGTTGCTCGGTCTTTAGTTTTCAGTGTGATATCTTGTAGCTCATTGTTTGTCGTTTAGTCCTTTTTCTTTTCGGTACTGGGTTGCATGTCATTCTTCGAATTTCGGTTTCTGATTACCCTTTTAGTATCTTCAAGCTCTTCTTAAAGAACGATATAATCGAGAACATTATGAAAGATATATTTAATCTTAATGGCATAGAGGTGTTCGGTTCGTCTTTACCTCCAGTTGTTTGTAGAAGCCTTATGTCTTATTTACATTATTTGTGTTTGTTTGCGCAGAGTGGTGTCAAACACATATTGTGTTGTGTTTTTCTTTGTTTTTCTTCGTCTTGTGTGTCCTATGTTGCCTTGTTCTCTGGAATGTCCATTTTTGATTGTCGCTTCGGTAGTCTCTAGCGTTTATATATAAACATGTAATTATTGCCGGCTATTTAACTGAAATATTGTTGAAAGTGGCATTAAGCATCATAAACCCATCCTTGGCTATTACAATTCAGTACTAATGTACTACCATGATATCAATAATATCCTGTGAATGTTTACGTTTTTCTTTATGATCTAATATCAAGACGTGGTGACATTTTAATTGTTGTTACAGGGCATTGAGACATGATGATCTATTTATATCCTGGAAAACATATAGCCATTTACATACCACGCGATTGATTATATTTTATTATAAATATTTTTGGATTATTCATCAGTTATAAAGATTGTTTATATCAAATATCATATTTCATCTAAAAATAAGTTCTTTCATCTGTAATAGAATCTGCACCATCACGATGATTTCTAAATTTTTTTTTCTCATTCATCACAAATAATTTTTTTTTAATATTATATCTAATTGACTAAGAATCCAATTTATCAACAAATAAACAAGTATGGTATTTGAAGAAAAAAATCTATTTTAGGTATGACTATTATGAAGTGACTGTCTTTTAATTCGATAAAAAGTAATATTTATTATAATTTTGTATGGTCCAAAGAGGAAATTGACAGCGATGCCATTGTAGTGCTTGCATGTAAATAGTTTGTCTTGTTATGTTTTATGTACTTAGTGCTACATAGTTAATATTACCTTATCCTGATCTGCTATTATGCTTTTAGATTCAGTTCCGATTAATTTTATATGTAACTGTATTGATGTATGCATGATTTTGTTTTTATGCATGTCTATGTATACATGAGCTTATGTTTTTTTGCTTTTAGATTCAGTTCTGATTAATTTTATATGTAACTGTGTTTTATGTATGCATGAGTTTGCTTTTATGTATGTCTATGTATACATGAGCTTATGTTTTATACTAATGTCTATGCATGCATGTGTTTGCTTTGTGATGTCATGTAATATGTGCTTGTAAAGTTATTTTATACCTGTATGTGTTTTTTATGTAATAGTCGATTCAAAAGCTCACTAGAGCGTATGTTATGTGTTATAGATATTCGACTTTAAATAAAACTTATTTGATCTGATTGCTAAATGGAGTGATCCTCTTAGACCCATTTAAATCGCTGAATTTACGGGACCAACGACTGTTATGGAGAAGAACAAGCGACAAATATATTTTTTTAATCTTTTTTTCCCGGAAGCATTGTCAATTGAAATAGCTACTCAAACAAACGACTACGCACGGAAGCACCAAACAAAAATTGGTACCCATCCAATCCAGAGGAAATCAAGGCTCTTATTGGTATTCAAATTGTCATGGGTGTTCTACAACCCCCTGTCCAAGACATGTACTGACACAAAGATAAACTATTCCATCAGTCAATTATTGAAAGAAAACCTTGAAATTATTAAAAATAAAACACAATAAATCAAAATGCTTTTAATCACACTCACAAAACAAATTAATATTACTTAAGTTAGTACATAATATGTATACAGACATCTTTTCAAATTGACAAAGAAGCAATACATGTAGATTATATAGGCTTCTCTATATGTATGCATTTATTCTCAATGTCTTGCTGTTTGAAAATCGATATTAAAGGAGATCTAAGGACAGTATCTTATCTATATAGTGAGAATGTGGGCGAAGCAAACAATTAATTTTTTTGCAAGATTCAGAAGCTAGTTCAGCCATCCTCTCCTAACACTATCATTGAATATTTTTAATTACTTCAATTTAAATTCAATTTTTATTATTTTTAAACAGAAAAAATATCTAAAATTGGTGTCAGGAGAGGTGGTTAAATCATCGTCTAAATGCTTAAAATTCAATTTCGGACGGGGGACTTTGCCCCCCTATTCCCCCTACAGGGGCTCTGACCCTGTACCCCGATGGGGACCTAGGCAGCCCCAGGCCCGCGCCCTTCTACATTTTCGTTTTAACCTGATACTTTCAAATTTATGGACAACCCTGAAAAAAGTCCAAAATATCTGCCAAAGCCAAAGTGTCGTTCTAAACGATTGTAATAGTGTTCTTTATCCCATTCGTGGTTATGCTGTTACCGTTTCTTTTTGCCAGTCTGCATGAATCAGGTACCAGTAAAGCGCTATTATGTTCATGACTAAATAACACCGAAGTTTATTTGACCCACTTTATTAGTACTCAAAATCACACAATTGGTGGATAATGTATGTATTATATATGAACATTGCCATAGTGTATGTATATCTCAACTCTGTGTTGTAATGGGGCTTAACATGTCTTATAAGAGGCAGGAACTGCTTACCCTTCGCCATGACCTGGGTTCACCCCCAGTTTTTGGTGGAGTCCGTTTTTATTTTTCTGTGTTATGTTTTTCTGTTTTGTTTGTCTTCGTTCTGTGTCTTTTGTACCCAATGTTGTCAGTTTCTCTGGATTGTCCATTCTTCATTGCCACTTCGGTTTTCTCTAATGATTATTTAAAAAAAGAAACTAAGTTTTCAAATCCATTTCTCAAAATATAAATTTTATTCCTCGACAATGCCCGTACATTGTGTTTATTGTGCAAATATTTTGAAGTGGTTATAACGAAGATATATCGACAATATATTATATGCGGTGTCTTTAAAATATAAAGTTTATGTGTATGAGGCTTAAAAAGGGGATAGAGGCGAGGTTTACCGAGCCTTCCACGGTTTTGTGCCGAATACACATAAACATTATGCAATTTGGCTGCTCAGATAGAACAAGAGCAGGATAAAATTAAATATCTTCTTCAACATGTTCAATGACAAACAATTCTTATGAATGACGTCATAAGTGAAGTATAATTATTACGTGACAATTAACGATTTAGTATTCATCATATACAATTTTTATTAGTACAAATGTATTAGAACAAGAGCAGGATAAAAATAAATATCTTCTTCAAACAAACAATTATTATGAATGACGTCATAAGTGAAGTATAAGCATTACGTCACAATTAAAGATTTAGTAGTCATCATATACAATTTTTATTAGTACAAATGTAGTCGTATAGTACAAATCAAAGGCTTCTAGTTTCTTCCAAGAGGATCCATATTTTTTCCCATTTGCACCTTCTTTTGATATAATAAAATGTGTATTTATGACACAGAACATGTTCTGGACTTCCTCTGCTCTGAAACATAAAATAATAAACACAGATATACATTTCCAGTTCAAAATCATTCTTTTCAACTTGTTTTATTTTGTTTTTGTTTTTTGTTTTTTGTTTTTTTTCTGTTTTTGTTGTTTGCTGTTTTTGTTTTAAGACACCGCTATATGTTACTCTTATAGTCACGACGTGTTTGACACCACTATGCGCAAGTAAACACAAATGACATAAATATGACATGAGCCCTCTTACAGACAACTGGGAGGTAAAGACGAACGGAACATAGTTTTCATGCTGGAATCAAAGGGAACATCACAACACGGAACAACAAACTTAAGATAGCACAGAATGGTTGGTACCACGATACACCAACAAACACAAACACAATCAGACATGAGCCCTCCGACAAACAACTGGGGGTAAAGACGAATCGAACATCGTTTTTATGTGGAAATTCTAACGGACCTGGGACATCACAACACGTAACTTAGAACGTAAAGACACAACATGGACAAAATGTACAACACGAAATCCTCAACTTAAAACCGGGGGCGAACTCAAGACAGCACTGGACACAAGACACAGAACAAAGACAAACAAAACAAAAGCAGAAAACTGAAATGATGAGGAACACGAACCCTACCAAAAAATATTCATTACACACTTAACATAACTTAGAAATCCCCAAGGCTACATTCCTCCCCACCCACCCGCACTCCGTTTTGCAGGTTGTCTGCATCCGGATTGATCCCCATACATCGTTTTCACGATAGGCTGTTAGCTGTATATCATCACGTGACTGTGGTGATCACCTGATATTATTTAGGGCATTTTCATAGCCAACTACAGGTGGTAGATTTCGATAACAACAGTGAACAGCAAAAGCATCAATATTAAATGATTTCAGCTTCAAAATAAAAAACGCGCAAGCTTGTACAATTATCAAACTTTGCACAAGATTTGAATTTAGAGACATTAATCCTGGTAAATATATTTTGTTGAAATCTCTGACACATGACTGACTCTCTTTCAATAAAAA